>NQII01009065.1:0-11810 GCA_002778355.1 Clitarchus hookeri
ATACGATTTTTGGAGTCATCACAAGACCTTAGCACACACAAGACAAAAAAGCAAAAGTAAAAGCGGTTAGTCTGTTAATAAGAATAAGACGCCTTCTTTAGCTAACAAAGATGAAATTAGACTTTATTTGGCGACACCAGTCACTCCATTGTCCACTAATCCTTTAGAGCAATGGGAAGATATGAAAGTTGTGTTCCCTCATTTATACAAATTAGCAATCGAGTATCTAACAATTCCAGCGACGTCTGTTCCTTCAGAACGTTTGTTTTCGAAGGCAGGATTTACCATGTCGAAAACGAGGAACAGGCTGTCGCCAAAACATTTGGACATATTACTGTTTTTGAGTGATTGTACAGAGGAAGAATGGGAGGTTTGATTTATGATAATCATTTGTTTCTCTGTGCAATCACACAACATAAAAAATCACACTAATTATCATACCTAATTTGTAATTAAAACGAATCATTTAATAAAAATCGTTGATTAATTCATAAGTATTATATTCTGTCGATACCTTAGGGTATCGATACTTTTGTTTCGGTACTTTTATGAGTACGATACTTGTTATGCGATATTACTCATGAGTACAATATTGATACTTTTGATTCGATACCGTGTCCATAGGTCGGAACAATCCCACACACTTCCTGCATTTTTTGAGTTCCCAAACTACTAAATTTCCATTGTTCCTGGTGGTCATTGTTTAAACTATACTCCCCGATGCTAGCACGCTCCTGCAGGCAACGAGCGAACTAACAAAATGTTCGCAAGGAATGAGAGAGGTTGCCTCGTGATCCAAGATGGTAGTGGCTCAAATTCAGAAAGACTCGGCGAAAACCTCATCACTTGGAATGGAAGAACGCGAAGTAAGATGGCTTGTACTGGCTAGTAAAATGGCCGCTGTCTGCAAGGAATGACCCCCTCGCTTGGAATGCTAGAGCATGAAGTAGGGCACAAGATGTCAAGAAATCAGAAAATAATCGAATTCAAGAGCACTCCGAGAAAACCCCTCGCTGCGAATGCAAGAGCATGAATCAGGGAAAATGGCTGCCAGTAATGACTGAGCAGGATGATCGGTACTGGCTAACAAAATGGCCGCCATCGAAAGGGAATGCCAGAGCAGGAGGTTTCGCTCGTAATGTCATCCTAGATGGCCACCTCCAGTCCCCTAGACCCCAGCCAGCAGACTGGTGTCCCAGAACCAGCCATTTACAACTACTGACATCCGACACCTTTATGATCGTCTCTATGCACGACTGCATGACTACGTTGTCGCTAAACCAGACTACACAAGATACGGATATTGTTATTCAAGACACTCCGTAGCCTCTGCCCATTGTTATATGATCCTGTGATCACTATCACATATACTATACAACCTGCATAATTATTCAATACAACCTTCATTCATGTGGCACTATTGCATCCTGGTGTTCATTTTCCATTTTTCCACCAGTGTATATAAACTCCTTTGTCCGCCATTCTGGAAGATAACTCCACTTGCACTATTAATATTTTATGTCGTTTATAGGGGAACAAATACCGATTCCCACCAAATCCTGTGTAAATTTATAATACTTACGGGGTTAATTATATGTTTCAAAAATAGCAGTAATGTAACTATTTAAGATTAATGTGTCTTATGTAACAACCAATTTCAAACAAATTTTATTTGCTAGCATTATCTATGACAAACAATATGCTAGTACATGAACTTCTATGAGAAAATGGCGCTTTTAGACCACATCTCATGGACCAATCAACCATTTCCCACCAAATTTTGGACGCAAGAAGTGCTATGGTAGGCCATGTGAACTCATATGTTTTAAATTTGTCAGGCATTTTATTTAATTAAAACAATATAAATAATTAAGATTAGTATGTCAAGTAAACAGTTTAAGAAAATTCAAGCAAACATTTTATGCTATCATTATCCGTAGGAAAGATCAATAATGACTGTAGAGGTCCTCTTTTGCCCGCCTTTTTTTGCAAGAGCCAGGAGAGGAAATTGAATTTTTATGTCGTATTTCTGGAACCAATTAACAATTTATCACAATATTTTGCACATAAGAAGTACTGCAAGTGTTTCTGCGTTAGAGTATAATTGTTGTTTTCTCATTAAAGTTACGCATGTTTCTGGTTCCATCTCTAATATCACTGTCAACGAGGCATCGATGCCTACCTACAATCCAATATTTTAAGAGTTCCATCCAAATGACTTGCATCTCAGTAGAGGAAAGTAGGCTTATTAGTTATATCGGTAACTCTTTGTTATTTACAACGTTCTAACTGGGCTTCCTCAATTTGAGCAATCTGTGGAAAATAGTCAAATACCCAAAATGTCTGAACACGTAAAAAAAGTAAAAAAGTTGTATTAACCGTTGCCAACACAGCACTAAGAGTACCGTTTTTAATGCAAACTGGTTATGAAATAATTATAATTTACACAAAATTTAAAAGTAATGTCTCATTCAGAAAAAAATTTTTTTTAATAAACTACAGTACTAAAAGTTTATAGAAAATAATTCGTAAAAAAAACTGGTAATGTAATGCATTACATAGCATCACACTGCATGTATTTATAGACTGCTGTTACCAAGTCCATACTAGAATACATAAATAATCACTTATTTCTTCTCGGTAGTTACGAGTTAGCAATTTATAAACGCATTGAAGTAACCGCGATTAAATAAAGCTTAGGAAGCTTTTATTTTACTATAATAAACAAACGTCTTTATTTAAGTGGCGAAGTTACGGCTATTTGGACATGTTTATTAATCAGCCATCATTATCAAAAAAACATACAATTATTTCATACAAAAAAAAACTGTTTACACCAAACTTAATAGAATCATAGAAACCAAAACATTCAATAAAATTACATTGCATTTGAATTTAATTTTATAAATAAAAAAATGTTAATACTTTATAATAATACAATAAAAATATAAATATTCACACACAGGCACATAAATAAAAATACATATAAACACCAAAACCAACATACTTCAATATATGTTCTCTGACTGCGAAAAGTAAAAAATTACTGGATACCTCTGGTACTAACAAATAATATGAACTTCAGCACCAGCATTCAACACCGATCATACTTTGCTTTGTTGTGCTAAAACTTTCGACAGATATTCAGCAATAGAACTTGGGGNCCAGCATTCAACACCGATCATACTTTGCTTTGTTGTGCTAAAACTTTCGACAGATATTCAGCAATAGAACTTGGGGGAACTAAAAATATTGATAACTTCAAAGGTGTCAGGGTTTGTTTACCTTACTCCTTAATGCAACTTCTCAACGTATAAAATTTAAAATTTGTTGTTACTTTGTCAGATGCACGAATGAAAAAGATGTTATTTGTTACCAAAATGTAGGTTACTAAATTTGAGCAAGCACATTATAAATAACTGGTAATAAAATTTTGCATATAGGTTGTACTGCCAGATTAATTTTTTTATTTTACAGCACTATTTTTGTTCCTAATTAAAGAATAATATAAAGAAATTGAAGAAACTTTTTACTCCATACTTATATAGTTTTAAGTTTATCAGCAATAAGTTAACTTTGAATTGCGAGTTGGCATTACACTTTTATGCATATTTTCTATTATAAAAACAGCAAATATTTATATATCATAATGCGAAAAGCCCATTTTACCGCGAAGCTACAATTTATTGCCTATACGATGTTCTTAAATATTCTGTGTTCTAATATCTAGTTAATTCACCCATATTTATACTGATAGTTATTACAGAAAGATAACAATAATATCAAAAGTCATTATAAATCACAAAAAGCAAACAAATCATGATATTACGACCGAAAATTTGTTCTCACACTAGTAGATAATTTTGTTCACTTTTTGTAAATTACATTTTCCCCCTTGGTTATGTGAACCTCACAAAATATAAGCTTTTTAGTGTATAGCCGAATTTTGTAAAATAACACATGATTGATGTCAACCAGCTTTAACGAAAACAGAAGATAGAGNTTTTAGTGTATAGCCGAATTTTGTAAAATAACACATGATTGATGTCAACCAGCTTTAACGAAAACAGAAGATAGAGAATTTTACTCGTTAATGCATTAGTACCGGTAGCACCACATAATGTGACGAGCATAAAATATTAATCATTTCCTTTTTATTGAGTAAAAATGTAGACTTTCCCTACCCTGCAGAGCCAAGACTATCATAAGAAGTTCACTAATAACGTAGAGAAAACAACTGTGTCGTTATCGTACTAATAAGCACACCTCTAAGACACTGCACGACGCGGCAATGTCCTTATGGCTAAGAACGAGGGAGANTTTTAGTGTATAGCCGAATTTTGTAAAATAACACATGATTGATGTCAACCAGCTTTAACGAAAACAGAAGATAGATAATTTTACTCTTTAATGCATTAGTACCGGTAGCACCACATAATGTGACGAGCATAAAATATTAATAATTTCCTTTTTATTGAGTAAAAATGTAGACTTTCCCTACCCTGCAGAGCCAAGACTATCATAAGAAGTTCACTAATAACGTAGAGAAAACAACTGTGCCGTTATCGTACTAATAAGCACACCTCTAAGACACTGCACGACGCGGCAATGTCCTTATGGCTAAGAACGAGGGAGANCGTTATCGTACTAATAAGCACACCTCTAAGACACTGCACGACGCGGCAATGTCCTTATGGCTAAGAACGAGGGAGACGAGAGATGTCTTATCGCTTTTGTATGGCAGTCCGGTCATTTATACTGCTAGTAATGACATTCCTATTATGTTCATTTTCCATGCAAGGCTTGTATCACTCAAACGAGGGAGACGAGAGCGGTCTTATCGCTTTTGTATGGCAGTCCGGTCATTTATACTGCTAGTAATGACATTCCTATTATGTTCATTTTCCATGCAAGGCTTGTATCACTCAAACGAGGGAGACGAGAGCGGTCTTATCGCTTTTGTATGGCAGTCCGGTCATTTATACTGCTAGTAATGACATTCCTATTATGTTCATTTTCCATGCAATGCTTGTATCACTGAAACGAGGGAGACGAGAGCGGGCTTATCGCTTTTGTATGGCAGTCCGGTCATTTATACTGCTAGTAATGACATTCCTATTATGTTCATTTTCCATGCAAGGCTTGTATCACTCAAACGAGGGAGACGAGAGCGGGCTTATCGCTTTTGTATGGCAGTCCGGTCATTTATACTGCTAGTAATGACATTCCTATTATGTTCATTTTCCATGCAAGGCTTGTATCACTCAAACGAGGGAGACGAGAGCGGGCTTATCGCTTTTGTATGGCAGTCCGGTCATTTATACTGCTAGTAATGACATTCCTATTATGTTCATTTTCCATGCACGGCTTGTATGACTCAAACGTTAGGCATTTACCTTGTGGTTCTCTAGTATTTCGATTATGTTGGTAATTGATTTACATAATGTTATTTGCTGGATTTTCAAAGTTGCTTCTGTTTCATCCAACAACTATATTCCATCGTCGGTTTGTCGTCCGTACCTATTAAACACACCTTTTCTGGAAAATATGGGCTAATTGGAGAAATGTCTGTTTGTATACCTATTACTAATTTTTAACCAAATAACAGAAAGCAATAAATATAATATTGTATGAATATGATGCCACTAACAACCTTAATGATGCAAAAATTTATTTAACGGCAACTTTTAAATGCTAGTATAACAGTATAATGGACTCAACGAGATATCTCTCTCCATCTCTTTCTCTCACGGTTTTATTTTCTGAACTATGGCCAAAATACAGTTAAGGAGTCAAACAATTAATTTACGAAATATGTACAAAGAGGAATGTGCATACCAACAAATAATTATACTTTACTTGTGAAATTTTGCCCAAAATATACTGTAGTGACGTTGTTGCCTTAGGTCTTTTTCCAACAATCTTGCCTCTTTCGAATCATGCATTTGCCGATCTCGACATGAGCATGACCACCCCTATATACAGCTACCTGATCATGGTCACATTTCCTAACAAGCACGACGTACTATATACACTTCCTGAATAACTCATCCTCCACAAAATATTATCCGCGATAACCATGAACAATCTCAGATCATGATCATCACGTTAAAAAAACGGCCACGATTGAGTAAAATAGGATTTTTAATTGATCAACAGTGATCAGTTAATTCCTNGATTGAGTAAAATAGGATTTTTAATTGATCAACAGTGATCAGTTAATTCCTCATATCATTTTACCCTACTTTCCAAAGGAAAGCCGTGCTTATTAGATCACTTTCCTATTTTCATGTGTGTATGCGAGTGTCACCCTAAAATCTCATGAATTCATGTACTAATTTTCACTAATTTCGGTACACTTGTAGAAATTAGTAGAGGAATAGGTCCAAATAAAGGCTATGGTCCAAATACAGGAGTGTTGCTACATAGCGGGAACTGTATGATTGTCTTGTCGAAGGACACGTCTTCTAACACCAGTGAGCCGGGAACGAGTATTCGCTTTCTGTTGTGTGTGACGCCATCATGGTTGTTTTCTGCAACTTTGAATATTTTAACAGGTATTTGTTCATTTTATTTTTGTAGCAAATGTGTTCATCTTTCAGGAATTTGGTGATATGCATCTCATTGTTTATGAAATGGGCATTCAATAGATGTAGTGGTTTATTTGTCAGTGTATCGTGTTGGCCATTATAACCATTAAGCATTTATAACATGTCACTCTCTACGTGCTCTAAATATGGGCTATAGTATGTGCGCTAAGTATGAGCTACTAGCCCATATATATATACCACATGTTTATACAATTTGCATGCAATACTTAAGATGGTCGGGTTTCTTCCAGTATGAGCAGAAAGGAACCGAAGTATATACGTATAAAAGGAAGTTGTGGAATAACTCTGATATGGAAGAGGCCATTAAAGTCGATAGGGAAAAGAAGATAGAAGCAAAGAAAGCATAAAAAAAATGTTATGTGCCCCGCAAAACATTGCAGACTTTGGGTAAGAAGGAATCTCTTTCTCCATCCCACGCGGCGGCAACCGAACTACGTAGAAAAACCATTTCAGGAGACGAACTTGAGCAAGAGCTCTTAAGGTATCTACTTGTACCGAAGCAATACATTTTTCGGTCCACTAGGGGTGACTTGCGGTGGATGACTTATCAACTAGCAACACAAAATAGTTTACAACACTCATTTACATCAACAGAAGGTAGAAGATTATGGGTAGATATTTTCTTAGAACGCCATAAGGACGTACTATCCCCCCGCAAGCCACGTGGTAGGCTATTTTCACGCATATTAGGCTTCAATAAAGAAAATGTACAAATATTTTTTGAGATTCTGGACGTCGACTATGAAAAACATAAGTATCCAGCCGAGAGAGTTTATGACATGGACGATACCGGGTTCACCATCGTCCATAGTAAAGTAGCAGATGTTGTTGCAAGGAGAGGGGAAATCCAGATAGCTGCATTAACTCCAGCTGAAAGAGGAGCAACAATCACTATCATTGCCTGTATGAGTGCCAGTGGACACTTTGTACCTCCTGCAGTTATGTTTGCAATACAAAATATGTCCAATCAACTGATTAAAGGCAGTACACTGGGTTCGATTGGCCTTGCTCATCCAGCTAGATGGGNAACTGATTAAAGGCAGTACACTGGGTTCGATTGGCCTTGCTCATCCAGCTAGATGGGTACAAGCAAACATCTTTACAAAGTGGTTCAATCATTTAATTGATAAAATAAAACCAAACAAAGACTTAGCAGTTTTGTTGGTCTCAGATGGGCATAACAGTCATTTTCGGAATCTAGACATAATTGATATGGGCAGAAATAATCACGTGACCATTATTTAATTGCCACCTCACTCACACATAAGATACAGCACCTCGACAAGACCTTCATAGGTCCTTTAAAGGGTGAGGAGGTTAGGATGTGGATTCGTCATTCTCGGGCACCTCTTACTCCTTACGATAGGATGGAGCTTTTTGGACGAGCCGACTTGATGGTACAGACTGGGGAGATAGCTGTGTACAGCTTTAGAACTACTTTCACTGAACAAAAAAATTTTTTTTTCTGATGCCGATTGCATAGCCTGTGAAGTTGAAGCAGAAAAGACATGCAATTCTACAAAAACGATGCTTGGAAGTTCCATTGATCCCTTACCGGAATCTACGATCACACTGTCGCCTTCAAATGGCCATAGCCAGCACCACACTGAACCAGTTCCAGCAGCTCCTACGACCTCGCATGGCGAAGACGTTCCAGTCCCACCTTCAGAAAATCCAGAAGAGATTGTAGGAAATTCAAACCAGTTTTCTACTCGAAATCGGCAGCCTCTTCGTGGAACCACAACACAAGTGAGCCCTTTCATTATTTCATCCAGATATAACCTGGGTTGCAAGGTTACAGGTTCCTGTAGGATAACTGCAAGTCCACACAAAAGTGCATGGTTTGAATCATTAGAAAGATCCAAAGCTTCAAGGGAGAAGAGCAAGAAGAGTTTAGACGTCAAAGAAAAATACCACAAAAGCGATGAGGAACATCTCCAGTGAAACAAAATAAGTAAGAAAAAGAAAACCTAACCGGCAAAGGCGTAGTGTATAGAAGAAGAATCCCAGAATGAAGTCCCTCGTCTGGATGATAGTGATAGTGACTTGGAGCTACCTGTTGGGAAGAAAACGCCTAATGATGAGGATGCTATCTGCATGTTTTGNATGATAGTGATAGTGACTTGGAGCTACCTGTTGGGAAGAAAACGCCTAATGATGAGGATGCTATCTGCATGTTTTGCGAGGGTGGATTCTGTTTCGATAAAGGGGGTGAGGTATGGGTTTTATGTGGTCCATGTGCGCACACTACGATTGCGCAGGTGCTGAAAAAGATGAATACATATGTATCTTTTGAAGTAGATTTGTAAGACATTTGAAGAGTTAGAATGTTATTGGCTAGTTTCTTGTTTTCTTTTTTTATTATTGGGAGTTTGGGAGGACACAAATTTTTTCATCTTTGTATTTTGTTGTTTTCATTAACTAATTTAGGCAGATTCATTGATGTTTTAAGCTGTCTTTCAAGGGAACTTAATTTTGCGAAGAGAAAATCTTATTATAGGCCTATGGGGTTGATTTCTGTAGCTTATAGCATTTATAAACTTTTTTTTCATGATTTTATTACGTCGTCTCATTTACTGTGTTTTATTAAAGGTTTGCGTGATGATTAGACATGTTGGACATGTTTGCTTAGTTTATTAAGGGTCTTTAATGTGAAGCCCATATTTGGATCCCTGTTTCAGACGACGTCCCACAACCCTTGTGTTACTTACACGCACCTTTGTGCACACGTCCAACTTCACTTACGAGGCACAGAGTTATTATTACAATTAATACGGTGTGGTACTGACTAAGAAATAACATAATTTAACGTCTTGGATAGGATTGAGGTTAACGAATTAGAAAATTGCTACACTTCTAAATGCCGTTACCTTTCTGCAGGCGGACAGCATATTTGCACAGTTGCACTCTTAAAATATCAGAATGTGTATTGTTTTATGAACGTGTTGGAACAATAGCTATTAGCGTTGAATACTTACAAAATATTAGTACAGTTATTGGATTAAGAACAATGCATTTTTTCAGTTTGTGTAGGGTAGACTGGGTACGGTTGTGCCAGGGTACGAAAATGACAGCCCAAATATTAGCCAAAGTATACGGATTAGCGATTTGTGGTAACGGCGAAGGGAGGGGCTTGCATGNAAAATGACAGCCCAAATATTAGCCAAAGTATACGGATTAGCGATTTGTGGTAACGGCGAAGGGAGGGGCTTGCATGTCTGAACCCGTGTCATAGTATTGCGTCAGCCGCTGCGCGCTGCGTACGCTAGGAGAGACCCGCGTTTGTTTTTGACAGTCAAAAGTAAGTATTTTTGTTCGATTTCTTTTGATAATTGTTGTTACATATATACAGATTGAGTATTAAGTGTTTGTTATCTATATAACATGTACATTAGTAAATAAAAAGCAGTGATTACTTAGTTCATAGATTATTTCATTTTGGTATGGTGTTTGTTTTTATGAAAAAAAGTGCGTTGGGTACGGTTATGACATTTTTTGTGGGTACGGTTGTGACATAAGTAAAAGTTGTGTTTTATTGTTTTAGATGCCCAGACAACGCTCGCGGAAGACCGAAAGGGGGAGGCAAGACATNCTAGATGACCAGACAACGCTCGCGGAAGACCGAAAGGCGGAGGCAAGACATTACGCAATACGAAAATGCATATATTGAAACATAACGAGGTGTATCTCTGCGACAAGCAGCAGAAAATTTTCAAATTAATCGAATGTCCTTGTTCAGATACATTCGTAAACGTGACAGCGCCGGCGCGGATGAGAATGGAAATGCCCGTGGTAATGCTTAAGTGTCTTATTAGTTGTAAGTGATTAAAATTGGTATTTTATTTGTTTTGTTGCAAAGATAATTTTGATATTTATGATGTTAATTAACATTTCTTTTATATTTTGATTATGTATAGTTGTGCTAGTTTCTAGGAAAAACAAAAATTTTGAGACTCATTGTAATGTGAAGACTGGTTTTAATAATTACCTATCTAATATATAAAATTCTCCCGTCACAGTGTTAGTCACTGAACTCCTCCAAAACGGCTGGACCGATTATTATGAAATTTTTTATGTATACTCGGTAGGTCTGAGAATCGATTAATATCTATTTTTTACACCCCTAAGTAATAAGAGTGGCCACCCCCAAACAATTTTTTTTTATTGTTTGAACAAAATTTTTATTTTTTATTTTTTTATGATGTGGCATCAAAAAATACATACCCTCCTAAATTTTCACCCTTCTACCACCAACCCTTATTTTTTTATAGCGATATTAGTAATTTAATAAAGTTACAATTTATTCCCACCAGGTGTCTCCCAGTGAAACAGCACGGAGTAGCCGGTCTCCACTTTCTCTCACACAATAACCTTTCTCTTATTCATTTGTGTTCACAAGGTAAATAATTTAATAATTAGAAATATACATTAATTAACATTAAATATTGCGTGTATGTATATGTATGTGTATATATGTGCAATTAATGATAAATACATTATAACTATACTGTTTTTTATCATTGAGTAAACGCTTATTATTAAAAATAATTTAATAATAAGAAATATACATTAATTAACATTAAATATTGTGTATATGTATGTGTGAATTTACACGTATGTGTATATATATGCAACCAAAGAATAATTACATTATAACTATACTGTTTTTTATCATTAAGTAATTAAATTTTTTATATTTATGTGTTTTTTTTACAGTGAACAATGCCAACAAAACGCAGAGGTGCTTCTTTGGGCTGTCAANGCAACCAAAGAATAATTACATTATAACTATACTGTTTTTCATCATTAAGTAATGAAATTTTTTATATTTATGTGTTTTTTTTACAGTGAACAATGCCAACAAAACGCAGAGGTGCTTCTTTGGGCTGTCANAAATTTTTTATATTTATGTGTTTTTTTTACAGTGAACAATGCCAACAAAACGCAGAGGTGCTTCTTTGGGCTGTCAAACGCGTAACGCTGCATGCGTGCGAAAAAGAAGGCGGGTTTCTTGACTTCTTCTATATCAGCAAGATAATACCAATGCGCGTGTGAGCATGGCGCAATTTCGTCAACAATAATCAGAAGATGCACGAGCTGGACAAAACGAACAAAGAAGATCAGAACAAAGACAATCACGCCGTTTCGTAGTTGACAGACGCAGGGAAAATAATCAACAACGCCAACAAATACATCGAT
>NQII01009065.1:15292-39688 GCA_002778355.1 Clitarchus hookeri
TTTTCAAAATAATGTTATGTAATATTAATGCTAGAGTGTTGCAATAAAAGTGATTTCAGACCATTTCAGAGTATTATTAAACCTGTCACTTTCGACCCCAAGCACTGTCACAACGGCCCCTGCGGTGTGGTCGGTTGTGACATTTTCCCTTTATTTTAACTTGCTCCTGTGTGCAAACCATTATGTTTAGGGATACAATTTTAGTTAATTATATGTAGGGTTATGTAGAAACTATACGAAAAATCACTTTTCGTTTAGCTAACTGGTTTACGTACAAAACTATGGCCGATCAAATGCAAAATGGCACAACCGTACCCAGTCTCCCCTACTGTGTAGATATGAAACATTAACAGGTTATGTGTAATAACATCACGTGTTTTTTTAAATTGACTTCATTATTTTATTAGTATCACTTGAGTTATTTTAAGTGTTTAACGTTATTTACGCTTACATTATTCATATTTTTGTACGCAACTACGATAAACATTACCTGTCGATTTTGCACAAACAGCTGTATACGGTTTTGTGTAGATAAGTGTCCGTCATTTTGTCGCTTCAGTACAGTACACACATTACTTGAGGTCTATTACAATAACGGCTTTTGTTATTTTACTAACGAGTAATTTTGCAAGATAAATTTTTGTACTGTTTCAAACGTTTGTACAATTAGAAAAAATGCCTCAGTAAAAATTTCTAAATATTACAATGTAGGCAATACTAATATTTCCTGCACAAAACCACACACCGACTGTCGCCAGAAACAAACAGGCAGCTTCAGTGCTGTAAAATTATTAATGAATGGTACATGCGTTTTTACAATAAGTGCTCAAGAAACCATTATCAGACGCTCACATTTCCTAATGGTAAAAATGCGGTATGTACATAAGAAGTCGGCAATCCCTGTTATTTTCATTTAAGTGGGAGGCATGAACGAGTGTTTGCTCTTAGGTTGAATATCCTGATATCATAAACGCAATTGGGGGAATTGTAATTTAATTGATGTTTTCTTCAAATGTTTTGCAAAAGCACAGTTTAAAAAGTAAATTTTCAAGAGCTCATGTCTTTCTTAATTTTCTGTTTAGGTAGAAAGTATCCCGTATACTCCCCACCTGCTTTGACGTTATAAAAAAACTCATGAAGTTTGCTGGTCGAATTAAACCCTATCCTGTATATTTACGAACATTGNCTGCTTTGACGTTATAAAAAAACTCATGAAGTTTGCTGGTCGAATTAAACCCTATCCTGTATATTTACGAACATTGGCCCATACAGTGCATACTTACATGCGGTACACTGAAACAAAATTTCTAGTAAACTTCTTAAATTTTAATGGAAGTTTTTCTCCTCTATATATATTGTGGAAATAGAACCAAAATTCAGGCTGCAAATACAGGAATTTTTAGCGTCGCTACTATACACAATTGGGAACTTCCCAATGTATTTGACTGTTTCCTGAACAAATGTAGAAAAGTTGCCATTGATGAATGGCAAAGAACTTAACCATTCGCATTTTCCCAATATACGTATAGACTAGTGTGATAAATTTGCGAATAATTATTAAGTGTATACATATAAGCTAACCACAACAAACAGAAAGTCAGTGATACGATTGCCTAAGTATATGATTCTCAGGGAAGAATTTTAATATATTTTGCATTGTGACACAGACAGTTATTACTCGTACAATGCAAGCGCGTGTGCAGTCATTGAAATATACCTGCCTCCTAATGAGTGAGTAAATCTTTGTTTTTTTTATAAAGGAATCAGAAAAGAATACTTCTCTTCGGATTCAACGTGTGTTGCTTTTTGTAACCTCATTAAAATTATTTTTGTGAAGCTGCGTAGTTCGTACTTGGAAGGATTTTACAAAGAACTAACAACATTTCACTGAAATAGGTTACGTAGCTTATGTTTTGTACAACGAACATTTGTGGATAGACCTACAAATAATCATAACAATAGGTTAGTTAAAAAATAAATCGAAACCCATACCTGAAGTGGGATTTAACACATGGTGACTAGGTTTTAAAGTATTTAATTTACCCTTCCGGTGCCAGCAACCGGTTTCCAGCTCAGTTGTCCACTGTATAAATGCTTCTTTCTAACATTGTCCTATAATCAGCAGATCTGATCGCTTCAGCCAATGCTTAATCACCCCACGTGACATCCGAAACGAGCGAACAAATTTGCGTTGACACATACAAATTATGTATCTATCCATTATTCGGGTAAAGGCCGGACTAATAGCGTTATTTATTTGTGTAGCTTACAGGGAGTGAATGAAATATCGTGTGCAAGTGGACAGACCTGTATCCAGACAATTTATATTCTTTGGTCTCTCAAAATTGGACACACTGCAACTGTATCAGTTAAACGAAGTTACTGGGGGTTAAAATGGGTAACTGCGTTTACTTTTTCATAAAACAGTTATATATATATATATAATTAAAGCATGTTAAAAAATAATATTACGTTCCAAATTTAACATAAATAGTGAACAAGATTAACACTTGTCTAAGAAATTAATATATCAGCAGCTGATAATCAAAGTACACGTAAACATGCAATTGAGTATTAAAATATTGACATGGAGAAACTGTATATATTTGCAGCGCTACCCATTTCATTGCCTTTGTTCGAAAATACAGCTCGAGAGTTAATTTGTGATCTTTGTGACATTTCGGATAGTAACAGTGTCTCTTAGTACATTCATTGATGTTGAAAAATGGTATAAAAATCTCAGTTAAACAAGTTTAACAGCAAACTAAAAAGAAAAGTGCAGAACTTTATATATAAATGTACGTACGTTATACTGTAATTTCAATTATTTTAAAACATACCTTTTTCCTGAGAAGTCACTTTGGCTGAAGTTTATTCTAGCTCTTAACAATCTCGCGAAAATGATCAGGGTTTGANCCTTTTTCCTGAGAAGTCACTTTGGCTGAAGTTTATTCTAGCTCTTAACAATCTCGCGAAAATGATCAGGGTTTGAAACTCGGTCGTGATTCCATTTATTTTATAACAGCCAAAGCTGTTTAATTCACGTAAAAACAGTATTTAGTTTCAACAATTAAATCATAGAGTTTGGGGCAATCAAGTTAGAAAAACAATGGTTTCAACAAATTAAAAAATAATCGGTTGATTGTTTTCCTAGATACGACAAAAACTTAATTTTTTTATGTGGAGATATTTTACAAAATGGTGGGAAAAAGAAGATCTGTATAGACTAATTTGATGGTTATAATATATACTGTCAGCATGTAAAGTTAAGTTGAAATTTGTTCCGTAGTTTAGTATATATAAAATTATTAGGTTATATTTTTATATCGCTGCCATTTTGAAAGGTTTCTGAGTCATTAAAAACATATCAAGTTACATAGCCTGCCGTAGTAAAACTTGCTAGTTAAATTTGGTGGGAAACTGTTGGTTTTCTCAAGATGTATGACAATAAATATTCACATTTTTCATGTGATGCTATCTTGCAAAACGTCGAACAAAACAGATATTGTGTGAACACATTTAATAGTTTTAGTGTATAGCACCAGGATACAAGTTAGTTTATAATTGATTACATGGTTTTGGCGATATATCAAAGTAAATGAAAATAACTTTATTACAGCTATTTTCAAAATAAGTGTCTGATCTACTTAAACAATACCAGTTTACATCACCTGCCGCAGTACCTACTAATTGTTTGCAAATTTGATGTAAATCGGTCAAATATTTCTTGAAATATGAAATACAAATTTNGCCGCAGTACCTACTAATTGTTTGCAAATTTGATGTAAATCGGTCAAATATTTCTTGAAATATGAAATACAAATTTAAAATATACAAAATGGAGGAGTAAAGGGATTTTGGCTTGACATATATGGCGCTAGTAATAAATAAATTCAGCATACAAAATTTGGGCGAAATTAGCTAAAACGTATCGTAGATATAACAGTTCAACC
Source organism: Clitarchus hookeri (assembly GCA_002778355.1). Lineage (NCBI taxonomy): Eukaryota > Metazoa > Arthropoda > Insecta > Phasmatodea > Phasmatidae > Clitarchus > Clitarchus hookeri. Next base: position 19,246 of record NQII01009065.1, read on the forward strand.
TAAAATGTTGTATTGCTACCATTTGGAAAATAATTGCCTATTAAATTCAAATCACCTGTGTATGTATTGCCAACCATAGTATTACTTAAATGCCAAACCTTGCGAGAATAAGTTCAGTTGTTTTCGCGATATAACCTAAATATTTTATTTTATCATGTAGCGGTATTTTCCAATGTGTTGTTCCAAAAACAATATTCATCACAAAATTCAATGCATATATGATGCACTGCTAAAACACAATATTTGGTTTCTATGTGTTGAATAGTTACGAGATATGACATATCCCCATACAATTCAAAACTGCCACCCTTTGCGAGTAAGCACCCGGCGTTATCGAAAAATANGACATATCCCCATACAATTCAAAACTGCCACCCTTTGCGAGTAAGCACCCGGCGTTATCGAAAAATATAAAAATCTGACTTTATTAACTACTATAAGTGTACCATGTTTGGTGAAATTCGGTTAGCACTTCCAAAAGTCGTAAAAGGGAGGGGGGGACACACGCACAGGTAGACACGCAGACACGCAGACACACAGACAGTTAAGTGATTTCATAAGCCTTTCTTTTCTTGAGAACATAGGCTACANGCCGCAGTACCTACTAATTGTTTGCAAATTTGATGTAAATCGGTCAAATATTTCTTGAAATATGAAATACAAATTAAAAATTTACAAAATGGAGGAGTAAAGGGATTTTGGCTTGACATATATGGCGCTAGTAATAAATAAATTCAGCATACAAAATTTGGGCGAAATTAGCTAAAACGTATCGTAGATATACCAGTTCAACCTAAAATGTTGTATTGCTACCATTTGGAAAATAATTGCCTATTAAATTCAAATCACCTGTGTATGTATTGCCAACCATAGTATTACTTAAATGCCAAACCTTGCGAGAATAAGTTCAGTTGTTTTTGCGATATAACCTAAATATTTTATTTTATCATGTAGCGGTATTTTCCAATGTGTTGTTCCAAAAACAATATTCATCACAAAATTCAATGCATATATGATGCACTGCTAAAACACAATATTTGGTTTCTATGTGTTGAATAGTTCACGAGATATGACATATCCCCATACAATTCAAAACTGCCACCCTTTGCGAGTAAGCACCCGGCGTTATCGAAAAATATAAAAATCAGACTTTATTAACTACTATAAGTGTACCATGTTTGGTGAAATTCGGTTAGCACTTCCAAAAGTCGTAAAAGGGAGGGGGGACACACGCACAGGTAGACACGCAGACACGCAGACACACAGACAGTTAAGTGATTTCATAAGCCTTTCTTTTCTTGAGAACATAGGCTACAAATGGAAGTACGCTGCACAACTTTGCTTCTATCCCACCGATAATTGAACAGTGTGGTGTAACTGATCATACTTGCCACACACCATAATAATGTTGCGTAGAGTCCGTGGAGTGCCAGACATATCACAATCAAGATGTTAGTTTTACATTTATAAAGTGCCAAGTGGTGTAGATGTACTTGAACCAAAACCGTGTAAGCAAGACGTTCTCCAACAGAAAATTTTTTTTAACTCGGATGTATAAATTCAAAGGACGCCTTCTTGCCCTCTGAGTCATGAAGTAATTCTAAATAATTATTGANAAGACGTTCTCCAACAGAAAATTTTTTTTAACTCGGATGTATAAATTCAAAGGACGCCTTCTTGCCCTCTGAGTCATGAAGTAATTCAAAATAATTATTGAAATTATTAATCATGTCCAGGAAAATGTGCTTATAAGTTATGCTTGTACTGTATCGTTAATTAAATCAAATATGATATATTTTGCTGTAAAAATGTTTGTAACTTCCCAAATAAAATTTTTTTTTTTCCAACTTCTGCAAGAAAACTATTTAGAACTGTGAGCAGAGAGATTCGTGCTTTATAATGTAAAATATTAAAATTCAACTAATATAATTACATTTCAGTTATTTACATATTATATATTTACTACATTATAGTGGCAGTAATAGGATCTCTTTTTTTTTTTTTTTCGAAAAAAAACTAATGCCAACACGACAAACAATACATTTCTTACCTTCAAACGTACTTTATAAATGTTCCCGTCGATTGCACCTGTAACGAAATTTGCAAACCCAAATGTGTTCCAACACGTAACGTATTTAAAACTTATATCAAGTCTACTGCGTAAAGCATACAAAACTTAAATGATCGTTGTGGTGTACAGAAATAAGTGAGAAGTCCATCTTGGCTGCTGCCGGGAGTCTTCCACTCGCCTGCTGAGGATGGCTTCTTTGAAGGTCTTGGGGCTTCTTATATAGGCTAGTCTAAGAATTGCCGGATGTACCCGAAGGTGCTCAGCGGTTACACTCACAAACCCTTTCTGGGAGCGGGTGCTACTATTGGTTTTATAATCAAACGGTATGCCAAATTTAAAATCTTTAATTTTCCTTCGAGTTAAGAAAAAAACTTTACTTATGCATGGCGAAATCTCTTATAAAAATGTTTCGAATAGTCACATTCTATATTTAATACTCAGTTACAAAATTCGATTTCATTCCCCAATTTCATACATCAACTTATGGCCCACACGCTATAGTTTCCGTAATTTCGCACTAGAGTGCGCTGGTAACTTGTGTTTTAATCTATATTTGCTAGAATGCACTCACGGGGAAAATATTTAATGTTAGTAGTAGGGTTTCGTATGCTTTGGCACAAGTATAAGGTATCACGATAGAAAGTTGGAGGCCGCTCACCATATTGGATGATATTACAACCAGGGGTCACACTCGGCGGCCTGAAGCGGTCATGTTTGTTTATGTCACTGACCCCTACCACCATGTTGGATGTGGGTTACCTTGACCTAGCCCTCAAAAACATTAAAAATCAAAATTTAAAAAAAATTTTCAATGTTACAATTGAGCGAAATATTACATTACCGACACCGACCACCATATTTAATGTGGGTGACCTTGACTTTGACCCCGAAAATCTGAAACTCGAAAATCTAAGGAAAATAATGCAAAAATCGAAGAAACCTTAAAACCGAAGCAAAAATTGCAAATTTCGAAACCGAATTGCCATATTCGATGCAAGTGATGTTGACTTTGACTCATGCCACCCGACTTTTCACCCACTCACTACCCATGCATGATACCATCAAAACTATCCACCCCCTCACCATCTATCTTCGACACCAGTTATGCGATTCTTCACCCCCTCACATGTCATTATTGCCCCTAATTGGCTGTTAGCCTCAAAGCATCGCGACATCTGCAGATAATGATGCCAAAGTCGCAACACATCCCAGTTCCTTGTCTGAAGCGGCAAATGATGGATCATCTCTCTAATGAACTTCGTATTTTTCGTTCTGGTAAGTGACAGTATGTTCGACACTTCCATAACGGTATGCACATTATTATCTGTCGTGCTGCTATTTATACATAGACTTTTGCATAAAAGTATACATTTTCTCAAATTTTAAGTACCTCCTCAAACCAGAGAGATTTGGAGAGTAGAGACCATGTCAATGAGTTCGTTTAATGCCATGCATGTGACCAGCGCAAGTCACGACTTCGTCTTTGACGATACCATCGCTGACTCCGGCTAGACTACTTTGTCAGCAATACCTTTCGCAACACATTAGGGTTACACCCTTGAAACATGGAATGTACAAGTCCAGTGTAAGCTTAATCAACTCGATATATCTGGCTATTGTCTAGGCCCTTCAGAAGCATAGTTAACCAACTATTTTAGAATCACTGACGATATAGTCTCATCCAAACAGACCCATCGAACACTCGAAACAGCCATACTAACCATACATAACACCGACACATGGCCAGCCAAACCAAGCAACCATACCAGAATGGGGATAATCACCAGCTATACCAGGCAACCATAAGAGCAAACCATACAAGCCAGCAATGCTGGGTGGCCTTACGAACAGACCATACATGCGAATCATGACAGCAAACAATACAAGATGTCCGTATGAACTGATGATACCAGTTATATTTACGAACCGATACTGCCAGCTTACCATATAAACCGACTATACCAGTGGACCATATGAACTGGCCATACCAGCCACTCTTAAAAATCCACCATACCAGTCGGCCAAACGAATCTACCATGCCAGCTGATCACGTGAAAAGATCATACCAGCAGACAATATGAACCGACCATAACAGCCGACCATACGAATCTTTCATGCCAGCCAACTATATCAACTGACCACACCAGCCAACCATATGAACCAACCATGCCAGCTGACCACATGAATAAGACATACCAGCTGATAATACGAACTTCCCATACTACCAGCGATACAAACTGACCATACAAGGCAACCATATATACCAAACATTAGAGCCAACCATGTAAGCAATCCATACCAAACACCCATTCCATCTAACCAGGCAAAGATCCCAGCAAGACCAACTGGGCATACCATTATGCAAGACCAACCATATTAACTATACATACAAAACAACTATACCAGCCAAAAACACGAACTGAGCCTACCAACAAGTGGTCTGGTAGATAAAAAAATCCTAAAAAATACAAGATGTTATAAAATATGTGTTAATGGATTATAATGTTACATTATCAGTACCAGATTCGAAAATTTAGTTTCACACTCTTTGTACAATAATAAAAGAGAACCTTTTGAAGACAATCTGATGTAACTGTGCATATATGACACTGTGTGTGCGAGTGCATGCATCGAATCTCCCGCTGTCAGTTTATTTTACAGCCACGAGTGCCAGCACTACTTTTGTAGAGAAAATAGTGAAGGTGACAGTTTGAAATGTTATTTTTTGGAATCTAAGATCAGGACATAGTTGCAGAGACGATGAAGGTCAGAATTCNAGGTGACAGTTTGAAATGTTATTTTTTGGAATCTAAGATCAGGACATAGTTGCAGAGACGATGAAGGTCAGAATTCCATACTGCATCACCATCGCATGTAACAATGCAACGATTATATGGCATGTTTGAGAGTGATAGAACTTTGTGTGATGTGAAGAAAGGGCAGTGCGGCATGAAGAGAACAAGGGACGAAGGAAGTTGGGGGTTGTGTTGTACACATTCACACAGGAAGCTGAAATCCGTACAGCGAACTGGGTGAGAGTCAATTTTCAGTAAAACAATTTTCCATTGCATTTAAAAATTTGTAAAGCTGACGGCTTACATTCCTAGGTTATGATGGTGCTGAAACACAGTATTTATTATTGAGTTATTCTACGCCGCTAATTAANGACGGCTTACATTCCTAGGTTATGATGGTGCTGAAACACAGTATTTATTATTGAGTTATTCTACGCCGCTAATTAAAAAGCTTACATGGGAGTATCGACGAGGAAGCTGACGTTTACCTAGTGGATGACACGTTTGACGTTGCCAGGGTGTGCACGGTTGGCAGGCGAAGGAAGATGAAGGTGCGAGGGTCGAGGCTACCCCCGCCCCCTCATCAAGCCAATGCCCCCCCTTTTTTTTGTAACATGTATGGCGGGCGTCTAGCAACTGTCTGACGCTACGATCTACGTCATCAAGATTTGAATCGACTGGAATTGAACATCTTCGAAAACTACCTGGGATGTTCCTCAACACTGGTCAACATATTTTTTGGACTAGAAAAGGGGTTGGTGTTTCATCTTTGGAAGATAGAATGATAGCGATCTCAACATTATAATATATTAACTTGGCAGAAGGTATATCCTGCCATGTTAAACAGATACTTTATTATGGAGAATTTATAGGGAAAATATTCTAAATAAAAGTGTGTTTTTAATCAGTACATTTTTGAAGTGTTGCAATATTTGGGCTTAGTCTGTAATGATCTGTGAGACTATAACTAATGCAACTTTATATAATTTATTCATTATACACATTTTCAATGTAAAGTCTTTTANATGATCTGTGAGACTATAACTAATGCAACTTTATATAATTTATTCATTATACACATTTTCAATGTAAAGTCTTTTTAAGCCTTTTTTGTTTTTGTTGTTTGTAATCTTTATTATTATTTTGTTTTTGATATTGGGAATTTTATATGAAAAAAGGGAAAAAGAATAAACCCACATAAAAACGAAATAAAACATACAGTCAGTTGATAATTTCTCACAATTTTGGTGGTTAAATACTTGATATTCCAATCTGTATCAGGGATGGTTGACTTGTTCGCCATATTTTGCGACTGCGTTATTTACCTGTACTCTGAAATTGAAACTCTGCTAATTGAAAGATTTGGTTAAGACTCATTTGTGTACAAATGAATGGTATGGAAGGNAGGTGACAGTTTGAAATGTTATTTTTTGGAATCTAAGATCAGGACATAGTTGCAGAGACGATGAAGGTCAGAATTACATACTGCACCACCATCGCATGTAACAATGCAACGATTATTTGGCATGTTTGAGAGTGATAGAACTTTGTGTGATGTGAAGAAAGGGCAGTGCGGCAGGAAGAGAACAAGGGACAAAGGGAGTTGGGGGTTGTGTTGTACACATTCACACAGGAAGCTGAAATCCGTACAGCGAACTGGGTGAGAGTCAATTTTCAGTAAAACAATTTTCCATTGCATTTAAAAATTTGTAAAGCGGACGGCTTACATTCCTAGGTTATGATGGTGCTGAAACACAGTATTTATTATTGAGTTATTCTACGCCGCTAATTAAAAAGCTTACATGGGAGTATCGACGAGGAAGCTGACGTTTACCTAGTGGATGACACGTTTGACGTTGCCAGGGTGTGCACGGTTGGCAGGCGAAGGAAGATGAAGGTGCGAGGGTCGAGGCTACCCCCGCCCCCTCATCAAGCCAATGCCCCCCCTTTTTTTTGTAACATGTATGGCGGGCGTCTAGCAACTGTCTGACGCTACGATCTACGTCATCAAGATTTGAATCGACTGGAATTGAACATCTTCGAAAACTACCTGGGATGTTCCTCAACACTGGTCAACATATTTTTTGGACTAGAAAAGGGGTTGGTGTTTCATCATGGGAAGATAGAATGATAGCGATCTCAACATTATAATATATTAACTTGGCAGAAGGTATATCCTGCCATGTTAAACAGATACTTTATTATGGAGAATTTATAGGGAAAATATTCTAAATAAAAGTGTGTTTTTAATCAGTACATTTTTGAAGTGTTGCAATATTTGGGCTTAGTCTGTAATGATCTGTGAGACTATAACTAATGCAACTTTATATAATTTATTCATTATACACATTTTCAATGTAAAGTCTTTTAAAGCCTTTTTTGTTTTTGTTGTTTGTAATCTTTATTATTATTGTGTTTTTGATAGTGGGAATTTTATATGAAAAAAGGGAAAAAGAATAAACCCACATAAAAACGAAATAAAACATACAGTCAGTTGATAATTTCTCACAATTTTGGTGGTTAAATACTTGATATTCCAATCTGTATCAGGGATGGTTGACTTTTTCGCCATATTTTGCGACTGCGTTATTTACCTATACTCTGAAATTGAAACTCTGCTAATTGAAAGATTTGGTTAAGACTCATTTGTGTACAAATGAATGGTATGGAAGGNTACTCTGAAATTGAAACTCTGCTAATTGAAAGATTTGGTTAAGACTCATTTGTGTACAAATGAATGGTATGGAAGGAAAAGGAGTAGAACGTCACCGTCATGTGGAGTGGTTGGGTTTCCTGCAGATGTTCTTGCTATGTGACAACGTTACATCATGCTCTGAATGAAGATGACCCAAATAGGCGTGTACAATTGTGTGAGTGGGTGTCCACAACGACAATGATATTCAACAACAACAAACATCTTTTTCACGTAATTTTTTTGTCCTGCAAAGAAAGATTTAAGTTGTATGGAACTGCCAACCGCCACAACTGTGTGTACTGGGCTGATGAAAATCCCCTTACTGTGGTAGAGGAGGCAGATAATCTTCCTGGGTTAACTGCGCGGTGCGGCATGTTTGCCAGAGGATATGTGGGGTCATTCTTCTTAGTCGAAACAGTGAGGGGGAAAGTTACCATACAATGCAGGAGGAAAACATTGTGCCAGCTGTTCACAATTTTACCCAGATAACGATTACTTTCTCCAGCAGGACGATGCACCGCCACACTGCCATCAAGATATATGGTCGCTCCTGGATGAAACATTTTTTTTGGGACATGGATAGATTGACGAGGATGTGTTTAATATCCACTCAGATCTGTAGATTTAATGCCGTAAAATTTTTTTATATGTGGGGATTTTTGAAGAACATTGTGTCCGCTACAAAGCCACTTGCACTGGATGCTATGAGATACGCGATTATGACCGCCTGTGAATCCACTTCGATAGAAACCGTAGACACTGTTTTACGTTCCATTGTACGTCACACAAAATTTTGGTGGTGATGGCGGACATTTTGAACATTTGTAACTGTTATAATAGTTCCTACATTCCCAACACTGCCCCTGGAGAGTCAAATACAAGCAATTTAGTGCCACATTATAAACTGGCATAAGACTTTAGTGGGCTCTGGCCGATGTGCACAGGTATAAGCAAACATACAGCCTCTCGGCCATACTTTTGCTATTTTTACCTAGCGCTCTTAGCATTTCGGCCATACCACTCCTCGGCCGCCCAGTCGGCGGGGAAGAGGGATCACGCCCTCTCAACGCAGGTGTCCCAGCTATTCACCTGAGGTAACCAAGTCCGAAACCCCGTCTTGATACACAAGCTCCACCAAGAGCACCCTGCCACAAGGCCTGAGACCCTCGTACTCAGATTACCAAGCGTGTGGTCTGGCCGGAGCACTATCCGGGCCCCTAACGTCTGGCCAGGACGGTACCGGAGCAGGAGCCTGCTCACCGCCCAGCTCTACTTTAAGAGGGGGGATCTCTCCAGACCTCCTCCAGCATACGGAGTTAACCACTACCAGCACGAGTCCAACCTCTAGTGATCGTAACATCAGGTTTTTAAGGCATGAAGGCCAGCACACCCACCTTCCTCCCGCACTGCAACTGTACTAGGATGAGCAAGACAGTGCATGGTACTTTCTCCTCTTGTCTCTTCAGGCTATTTACTTTTCTTTATGCTGTTAATCGGTATTCTACCGGTTTTCTTATTTAAAAACCTGTCCTCGCCATTTAAGGATATTCCGACTTACTGATTTTATAAGCATTTACCTGAATACCCCATTATGCATCATCAGAAATTCGCTCGTTAAATATATCAAAATCCTCCAGTCTTCTACCAATTTTAGTAGCGAATTCAGTACAAAGATTGTGCATTCCTTTATTTTCCATTACTGTTCCAATTCCTAAGTGAATGCCCATTTCTTCTACTTTTTCATCCAGCCAGTTTCTCAAGTCCTCCGTCTTAAGACATTCCGTGATTACGTGCTGTACAAAGTCATCGACTACACATACCTCGCACAGAAGAGATTACACAACCCGGAGGTTGTATAGCTTGGTCTTAAAGTTACCATGTCCAGAAAACAGTTGCATACTGTAATGGTTTGCCTTTATCCATTTGCAACGTAGTCTCGTTCTTATAGCTGGCAATATTTCGAATGTCTGTCTGCCCTTTTCAGAGTTCGTCCATCTGGTCTGCCATTCTTCAAGGACTTAATTTAATATCAGTTCTTTATCTTCTTTAGAGAGCCTGCCAGCCCGTGCTATCTCCGCCGTAAGTCCCCTGCATTTAACCAGCAAGTCAGTAGGCAGCACACCAACAATCACTGGGAGCGACTCATTTGACACAGTTTTATATGCGCTTGTCATGATCAGCAGTGCCGCTCTCTGAGCACTAATGAGTTTCCTTTTGTGCCACGAAAGTTCAGCTCTGTGAACCCACATCACTGGCTCATATGAAAATATTGCCTCAAATACTGCCTTATAAATGGTACGCAAAGTACCATAGTTAAGGCCCCAAATAGTATTTTCAATTCTTCTTAATTTCTGGAACACCACCCCTGCCTTCCGTCACACCTACTCAATATTTTTCAAAAAGCTCATCTTATCATCCATAATGACTCCGAGGTACCTGAACTCCTGCACATAACATATTGAGCTCCCGCCAAAGTACACAGTTGGGTATCTTTTCAATCTGCCCTTTACTAGCATAATTTTTGTTTTCTCAATAGAGAACTTTAACTTTGTTGTCCTGGAACAGTTCCAAGCCTTATCCATAATGTTGTTAGCCTTTATCTCTAGTTCTCTCCCAGAGTTACCAGATACCAGAACTAGTACATCATCTGCATACCCAAATACTGTGCATCCCGGTGGAAGACCCAGCTCCAAGAATCCATCAAATAAAATGTTCCATAGTATCGGTGCAAGAACCTATCCCTGGGGGCATCACTTTGTCAACTGTTTCTTGACCTGAACAGTTTCAGAGGAGTATAAACTCCAACGTTCATTAAAGAAGTCCTGGATGACCCTATATATATATATATATTAGCAGGACATTTCTTCTCTTTTAGGCTATACATTACTTCTGGCCACCAGACATTGTCAAGCGCACCAGATATATCCAAAAATATGGCCGTGATGTATTTAGTAGAGGTTTCCTTGATCTTCCTCATCACGTCATGAAGAGCGAAGTCGGTTCCTCTTCTAAAAAGTCTTACTGGTATTCATTAAGCGTACCTTCCGCTTCTAATGCCAANTGAAGAGCGAAGTCGGTTCCTCTTCTAAAAAGTCTTACTGGTATTCATTAAGCGTACCTTCCGCTTCTAATGCCAATGTAAGTCTTCGATTTACCAATTTCTCATAGACTTTGCCCAGTACCGGAATCAACGTTAGTGGTCTATATGACTTGGGGTTATCCAGTTTCTTATCATTTCCTTTGTACATAATCCTTAGGTACCCCAGTTTCCAAGGGGAGAGAAACACACCGGTTTGGAGATAGTCATTACATTTATCCAACAGTATTTCTTTAATTCGGGAATAACACCTCTTCTTTATCTCAGAAGTTACACCATCTATCCCTGGGGCTTTCCCATTTTTCATTTTGTAGACTGTGGATGTCAGTTCTTCCAGTTCAAATTCCGAAGCATCCTGCTCTTAAGGAATTGTTCCCATTGACTGCCTCTTAATGGCATGCTCACCCCCCTCTACCTCCATGGAGTCATTAGGTAGAAGTGCATGGAGCAGAACTTCCAATGATCTTTTCTGATCTGTGATCAGATTTCCATGAATGTTCATACATGATGGTGGTATTGATTTCTTCAGCTTATTAGCTGTCAATTTGTATACTAGGCCGAATGGCTCTTCATTACCTACTTTAGTAACAAAGTTCTCCATGATATTGCTTTCTTCTTCCGAACCCTGCTGAAGTGTGCCTGCTTCCTTGCTTTGTAGATATGAGAGAATTGCTCCCTATCTTCTTCTCTTAATCTATGGAGATGACTTCTATCTCTTCTTAGGTATTTTCTTTCGTGTTCTAATTCTACATACCACCAGGATAGGTTGGGGAATCCCCGTGATGTTTTCCTGAGGTTCTCTTCACATGTCTCCTGGATGATCTGAGTCAATTTCTTGACACGATCAACCAGGTTACCCACATTGCCATCATATGTTCGCAGCTTACTCAGCAGGGCCCGATCAAACGCCGGTCAATCAGCCATGTTATGGACATAACGAACCTCCCTTTTGAAANCAGCTTACTCAGCAGGGCCCGATCAAACGCCGGTCAATCAGCCATGTTATGGACATAACGAACCTCCCTTTTGAAAGTTTCGTGTTCTCTACTTCTACAGTCCTGTATTTCAAATATGATCAGCCTATGATCACTCGAGTTCTCATCGACCACTGTCCAGTGTTTTACACCANCAGCTTACTCAGCAGGGCCCGATCAAACGCCGGTCAATCAGCCATGTTATGGACATAACGAACCTCCCTTTTGAACGTTTCGTGTTCTTTACTTCCACAGTCCTGTATTTCAAATATGATCAGCCTATGATCACTCGAGTTCTCATCGACCACTGTCCAGTGTTTTACACCANACAGTCCTGTATTTCAAATATGATCAGCCTATGATCACTCGAGTTCTCATCGACCACTGTCCAGTGTTTTACACCATTACATGTCTTCCTGTTCATAACCGTTATGTACAGGTAGGACTGCATGTAATGGGCCTGCGAAACATATGTGGGAAGTTCTCCTTCCATATTAGCCACATCCATGTCACTGATGAGGAGGAATTGGCTCACCAGATCCCCTGCCTCATCCGTGACTGGAGAATGCCATAATTCAGATTTCGCGTTTGCATCTGCACACATTATAACAGGTTTATCCCTTCATGTGTCTGCTGTAATTTTCCATCTGTCGAGATGTATTTGCGTATTATCCCAGAACTGAAAGCACGAAGAGACAACCCAGTATTCCGTTCTACACTTGATGACTTGTACACAAGTATGGTGCAAGTTGGAAACACTTGTCGTCATAACTATATCCATGTCCTTGTTGGTCCCCAGCACCCCAGCCCGGGGTCGAACACCACTAGTGTGCACATCGCCCCGCAGACCCACAACGTTATCAAATGGTGCATATGGTTCTTGAAACCGGACAATGTCAAGTTTCTGCTCCACGATGATTCTATTAAGTTCTGCAGCAACCGCTACCGACCGTTGCATATTGAACTGCCCACATCTTATCACATTATAATCCATAATCTACCCTGGCAAGTTCAACGGACAGGGCTCTCTGGTACATGGGGCACTCCCTGGAGACAACTCTATGATCGTGCGCCTGACCCTTTTTGTGACAGTTGGCACAAATTTCTTTGTACTCCCTGTCACTTTTCTTCGGGAAGTTTCCATACTCATGCCCGGTCGCACTACACCTTGAGCATGTTGACTCTTTCTCCCTGCACTTACCCGCTATATGCCCCCACTGCTGACATTTGTAGCAGCGTGATAGAGAAATGTAGTTGTGTACGCAACAGCTTTCGTAACCCACATATATCCCGTCCTTCTCTATGAGCGCATTTCGTACTTCGGGATCGTACACAAGGAATACATTTACCGTGTCCGTATCCCTACGTTCAGTTCTATGACTGGCAGTTACTACCCTCTTAAAACTGTCAAGATTATGGCCTTCAAAGTTGCCATTTCTAAAATTATGCTTGTATATAGTTTCTGGCAGATCTGCAACGTCCTCACATCGAGGTACATCGTAGACTACGACTTTCGAGCCGCATCTTTTTGTTGCCTCTAATTTCAACCCCAATGCCTGGATTTTTGTGGCGTTATTAATACTTTGCAGGATCTTCTCATCCCCTGCCTTGATCATTATTACGCCGCCCCTTATTCCATGCATGTTCCTTATTTGGAGACCTTCTCCTTTGGGGTCGAATCCCTTTTTGATCTTATCTCGCGTTTCCGTACTAGAAGTGCCTTCTTTGTCCGGATACACGAGTATGATCTTCTTGGCCGGTTTTGGCTTGGTGCTTTTAGTACCAGCCGCCTGTGCGTAGCTCTTTATGACAGGCACTTCCTTGCTAGTAGTTTTGAGGTTCTCTTGCCTCATCACTACAGTCCTTCCTGTCTGATGTAGTTTTCCTAACAGCTTACTGTTCTGAATCAGAACTGTATCCATATTGCTTTGTAATAAACTCAAATTTGGAATGAGCCAGTTAGCCTGTGCTGAGTTTACTTTTGAGCTTTTGCTTAAAAGCCACTCCATGATAGTGGAAACAACTTCCTTTGTCTCCTCATGTATCTTACCAATAGCGTTCTCCTCATCTACCAATGAGTTGCTCCCTTCTTCATTAGATAGTTGAAATCGTAACATCAGAGAGAACCTCTGATGGGGCCAACCTTTGTGACGGCCCGTGCTCCCACTTATTTGCCATGGCACTAGTGGGTTTACTCATGTCCAATCACCAAGCCGACCGCCCACGGGCAGGATGATGAGAAAATACTCTGAACAAGTGTATTCTGTCATAATCTAAATCCGGAGGTCCTTCCACCATGGGTTATCCAAGGCGCCCACAGCTACGGAGTTCTCTTTTTCATTACCGTATGTCGTTNGGTCATAATCTAAATCCGGAGGTCCTTCCACCATGCGTTATCCAAGGGGCCCACAGCTACGGAGTTCTCTTTTTCATTACCGTATGTCGTTTCCACCATGCCACCCATAAGTTAGCCAGCTCGCAGACATCAGACACATGCCCTTTACCATACATTAGAATTTCTTCACCCAGGANTCCATCTGTCGAGATGTATTTGCGTATTATCCCAGAACTGAAAGCACGAAGAGACAACCCAGTATTCCGTTCTACACTTGATGACTTGTACACAAGTATGGTGCATGTTGGAAACACTTGTCGTCATAACTATATCCATGTCCTTGTTGGTCCCCAGCACCCCAGCCCAGGGTCGAACACCACTAGTGTGCACATCGCCCCGCAGACCCACAACGTTATCAAATGGTGCATATGGTTCTTGAAACCGGACAATGTCAAGTTTCTGCTCCACGATGATTCTATTAAGTTCTGCAGCAACCGCTACCGACCGTTGCATATTGAACTGCCCACATCTTATCACATTATAATCCATAATCTACCCTGGCAAGTTCAACGGACAGGGCTCTCTGGTACATGGGGCACTCCCTGGAGACAACTCTATGATCGTGCGCCTGACCCTTTTTGTGACAGTTGGCACAAATTTCTTTGTACTCCCTGTCACTTTTCTTCGGGAAGTTTCCATACTCATGCCCGGTCGCACTACACCTTGAGCATGTTGACTCTTTCTCCCTGCACTTACCCGCTATATGCCCCCACTGCTGACATTTGTAGCAGCGTGATAGAGAAATGTAGTTGTGTACGCAACAGCTTTCGTAACCCACATATATCCTGTCCTTCTCTATGAGCGCATTTCGTACTTCGGGATCGTACACAAGGAATACATTTACCGTGTCCGTATCCCTACGTCCAGTTCTATGACTGGCAGTTACTACCCTCTTAAAACTGTCAAGATTATGGCCTTCAAAGTTGCCATTTCTAAAATTATGCTTGTATATAGTTTCTGGCAGATCTGCAACGTCCTCACATAGAGGTACATCGTAGACTACGACTTTCGAGCCGCATCTTTTTGTTGCCTCTAATTTCAACCCCAATGCCTGGATTTTNGAGGTACATCGTAGACTACGACTTTCGAGCCGCATCTTTTTGTTGCCTCTAATTTCAACCCCAATGCCTGGATTTTTGTGGCGTTATTAATACTTTGCAGGATCTTCTCATCCCCTGCCTTGATCATTATTACGCCGCCCCTTATTCCATGCATGTTCCTTATTTGGAGACCTTCTCCTTTGGGGTCGAATCCCTTTTTGATCTTATCTCGCGTTTCCGTACTAGAAGTGCCTTCTTTGTCCGGATACACGAGTATGATCTTCTTGGCCGGTTTTGGCTTGGTGCTTTTAGTACCAGCCGCCTGTGCGTAGCTCTTTATGACAGGCACTTCCTTGCTAGTAGTTTTGAGGTTCTCTTGCCTCATCACTACAGTCCTTCCTGTCTGATGTAGTTTTCCTAACAGCTTACTGTTCTGAATCAGAACTGTATCCATATTGCTTTGTAATAAACTCAAATTTGGAATGAGCCAGTTAGCCTGTGCTGAGTTTACTTTTGAGCTTTTGCTTAAAAGCCACTCCATGATAGTGGAAACAACNGAATGAGCCAGTTAGCCTGTGCTGAGTTTACTTTTGAGCTTTTGCTTAAAAGCCACTCCATGATAGTGGAAACAACTTCCTTTGTCTCCTCATGTATCTTACCAATAGCGTTCTCCTCATCTACCAATGAGTTGCTCCCTTCTTCATTAGATAGTTGAAATCGTAACATCAGAGAGAACCTCTGATGGGGCCAACCCTTGTGATGGCCCGTGCTCCCACTTATTTGCCATGGCACTAGTGGGTTTACTCATGTCCAATCACCAAGCCGACCGCCCACGGGCAGGATGATGAGAAAATACTCTGAACAAGTGTATTCTGTCATAATCTAAATCCGGAGGTCCTTCCACCATGGGTTATCCAAGGCGCCCACAGCTACGGAGTTCTCTTTTTCATTACCGTATGTCGTTTCCACCACGCCACCCATAAGTTAGCCAGCTCGCAGACATCAGACACATGCCCTTTACCATACATTAGAATTTCTTCACCCAGTAAATTCCTGTCTTGGACCCCAATGGCCTGAATGCCAAGTGGTCTAACACATCGCCAAGTGGTCGGGCCTAAGTACCAACTATCGCCGGTGTGCACAAAAAAAAATTATAACTTCTTTATAACCCACTTAGCCAAATGGCCATCCAAGACGGTGTCATCATATTATTTAAGAAAAGTTTCGCACAAAGAAATTAATGAGGCTTGGAAATAGAATTAAGAAGGAGAAATGATTACACTTTTTAGTTATGGGTTAAAAACGGTGCCTCTGACTCCTGCCCTTGACACACCACTACGCTTAATGTTCACCCAATGGAGACAGAGGGCTTGGTACTGTGTTGTCATACTTTATGTTGTGGTGTCTTTGTGTTTGCGTTTGTTTTGTGTGTTGTTTATATCATTCGATCATATGTTTGTGTCGTGTTATCCAGGTAAAGCGTATGACAGTCCCGGCGGACCGCGACCGCCAGTGCCACCCCAGCCAATGGTGGTTAGTTGTCAGCCGGGACGACCCCACAGCCGCAACCCACCAGTCCCCCATTCCCCAACAGAGTGTTGTTTTGTAGCTCCGGGTAAGGGCAGGTGCCCCCGCAACCCCCCTCCCCCCCTGCCCGCAGGCAGCCCGTCTACTAGGTCTTTCGGCCCGTCCACAAGGCCACCACCAGCCGGAGCAGCACCGCCAGACCTCACCAGTCAGGCCGCTCGTCCCCACCCCAGAGCTAGTGTATGTGTATTTGCGTTAATGATTCCGTTCTTAATTTAGTTCTTTAATTTTGAATTTTTACTTGTGTCATGGGCACAGTTTTTAACTTATCTGATTTTATTTCTGAATTTTAAATTTTTTGAAACTTATTTAATTTTGTTATCTTTCGAACCACTGCAAGTGAACCACTACGTTACATTTCAGGAATTTGGATACGATGGGTTAACAAAATATTTGGAGTGCGGGAAGGCGGTAGTTCATCTGGGCGCCGGTGAATTTCGATAAAATTGTTGATGTTATTCTCAGTCCCCTCTCTTTGCAGAGCGGGGCGAGTTATTCTACGGCCTAAACTATACATATTTCTGAAATGTTCTACTTGCGCCAAGCCACGCCTGCCGATGCCCCCTCCCCCCCGGACTGGCAGGCTCTGATGACAAACCAGCTATCAGCCAGCCTGCCCATCCATCGGCCGGTGTGCCCATGATTTCTGTTATCTAATACAGCGATTGTGTTCTTCGTAATGCCCCTCCTGTGCCTGATAAGGCCGGTGTGCCCAGCATGAATTACTCTGACGACTGAAGTGGCTAAAATGCCTGATGTGTTTTTGTGACTGAATAAAACTAGTGCTGGGCGCTGTGCACGCCATATATTGATCTGGAATTTCCTCCTTTATAACATTTAAGGTCACAGTCACAGGATACCTGATTGCCCACACGCTGTACATATCAGTAAAGAGAATAATAAAAAAATTATGACTATATTTATGAGTTTCTCTTTTTTTCACGTACAAAAAAGTGTGAACAGAATTTGGGACAACCAACACCAAATTAAACACGTATCCTACAAAGAAATGCGCTCAGTAACTTTGTTTATTAGTTTTTCATGTTTATTTTGTGAAGTGTGGAACGTCACCGTCCTGAAGCAAACTTAAATTTAAGTGAAACTCCAGAAACTAGCAACCCATAATAATTCCATATAAATCGTATTATGAGCACACATTCCGTTACGTGGATGATCGAATAAAAATATTTTCTGCACTCAAATGTGTTTATATACGGCCCAGGACCCGAAAGTTTCCCATGATTATTCGTTGTACATCAGTACAATTTACTATAGCGGAAAATCTTATATTTCATATTAATGCTTGTGATTTGCTTCACCGACCGCATAATGCAGATTCCTATCTTTAAGTGAACAAGTTTTCAATGAGGTGTCTTTGTGTGGTTACACAAAAATATATCGTTTTACCTTGCGCAGTGAACTAAATTTTAATACCGAAGCACGGTGGAATGTGTAACAATGCATAATTAAACTAAGTATTAAAGGTACAAAAATAAATTAGAAAATTTTTAAATATGTATTGCTTTTATAAGTATTAAGAATGTGCGAATGTTAGGAATGAACTACCGGGGTAAATTTGTTATGTGTTTGTCTTTATCGTATTGTTATTTTAGGTTAAATGAACGTGACCCCTGCCCGCCGGCCACTCTGTGAACACACTAACGTTGCGGGTTACTTGCATGACAAATGGCAGGCAAGAAAATGCTCCTACATGTGTTAGAGACAAAAGCTCTCACAGTTCAGAAGGTAATTCAAATTCTCTCCTACAAACACGGGCATTAAGCAATATAAATTACAGTTATTTCGGACGACTGAATTCCTTTTAAATGGTGTTTTATTAATTTGATGGTTTCTTCATAATTGAATAATATTATCTGAAATTATAATGCAGCAAAATAAATTATTAACTTTTGTATCTTATCAGTTATTTTCAAGGCTATTAAAATAAATCATATTTCGTTACCCTGTTTACTTAAATTTAATTTGTTCCTGCAATATTACGATGCCAAATCCACTGTCGTCGCTATTCAGGTTAGTCAAAAACAATTTATAACGATGCAATTAATTTGTTTTTCTATAATCAAGATGTTCTTCTAATTTATTATATCTGAGAAAAATGAAAAAGTTTAACTCTTCTGACAATCTCAGCACCACACAAAATTTTGTGACTAATTGTTACATAATTAGTTTAATTTTGAATATGTATTATTAGCTGAAAACCTTCAAATATTTGGATAAGAAAGGCTTCAAGTGTCTTTATTACCTGTCAAATGCGATTTCTTACTTTTAATATTAGAAGCCCGCAGTTAAGGACAGCAAAATAAAGCATGTTAATAGCAGATAATGTAGACTAAACTCTGTGTTAGGGTACGAGGATTACTGCCCGGTTTATCAAGAAATTCGTGCTTAAACAGTATAATTTTGTAAACCATTTTCGCGTTTCTGTTTTTTTCCCCCTCGCAGATTTAAGATTTGAACTTTTGGGTTGAATCAGTTGTAAGAGAATTTCAAATACAAACTATTTTAATTTCTTGATTATAAAACCAGAAACTAATATTATCCAAGAATTGGGCTAATATATGTTATCAAACTTATCCGTAGCCATTCATATCTCCAGTCTTTCGATTTTATTATTCCTTAGTTTAATTATTGTTAATTAATGCAGACATTTCAGCGTGTTTATTAATACTGCATGATGAAATTTAAATTATTCTTGAAATTGTCACCCCCTTTTTTGAACATTTCGTGTACCAAAAATGCAATGCAGGGAATGCCAACCTTACGTATCCCCCACTCCTTTCCAGCCTGAAAGGCAAGCCGTCACTAAAGACATGTTACATATTTTGTTCTGACTGACTGAATGAGAGGAAAGTTGTAAGCAACCAACGATTAACGGCAAGTGAAATGGCATATATTAAAGAAAATTTCGTTCCAGTTTGATTTTAGCTATCGAAGTTTTTTGAACCAGCTTCGTCCGAGATGATAAACTAACGACTGAGAGGAGAACTATAATGAGCTTTTGCCGGACTAACAAACACAGTTGCGCCTATGATGCACGCTGTGAGTGTGAGTAGGCGGTAGGGGTGAGCAACGTCTGGCGATCACGCCTGTGCGCCGTCTTGACGTATTTTCTGACGACAACAGAACGCAACAGCCACGACTTCACTCATCACGCATATAAAATATCAATTTCTACGAATCTCGTGTTTGTCAATCAGAAACCACCAACTGACACATGACTTAGACAAACAAACGTTCAACATACCACGTGTTTTGTAGAAGGCAGTATCCACGTAGATTGACGTATGTAAATGCACTAGATAAAATTCACTTAAACGTTTATAATGTTCGTGTATAACATTATATGAATAGACATTCAGTGTATAAAATACTGACGCAGGTACCGCCACTGTCGAGGACATGGTGGCTTATCTGGTCAGAGTTAATGTCCTCCAGGCACCGACTAAAAAGTGCTTGGAGGTTGCGGGTATTATAATGAGGTAGACTATCACTGTTGTATTTTGAAGTACGAATATATTGTCTCGTATATATTCACAAATACACAACATCAAAACTTTCGAGGTGCGGTACTGTCATAGTTTGTTTACTCGTATTCACGGGGCGAATTCGTGGTTGGGTGGGGCTTCTTTGGACGACGAATTCTATACTTAACTCAGCGGTGAGTGTGGGTAGGCTGTCATCTGGGAATGAGATCCAGCGAAATGGTAGGCCGTGGAAGCCGGCCCGCCGGTGCTGATTCTCCCTGGGCTGCTGTTCGGACTCGTACTC
>NQII01009065.1:39925-59103 GCA_002778355.1 Clitarchus hookeri
GAAATTCGAAGGTTAATGTCATGCTCTTAATAACGTCCTATTGTAGACAAACTATCATGGGTATATCACAATTATACAGATTGCGGTAAGGACACAGATTACGTACATCCATTGTTTTATATTTGATTAGGTGAAAAACAGCGCATCATAGAAATATTTTGTATTAAAGTCATACGGTCCTTTAATATTTAAATAATTTTATTACTCCAAATTCTACTTCATTATACTTTTTTTTACTATTTGTGTTTAATCTCATGGCCATGTAACAGTATTTACCACACACAGTAATGAAAAGAGCAAACACACATGTCGAATTAACTAACATATATTTTTACAGTTGTACTTTATAATATTTAACAACGAAAATAATTTAAGATTTGGCGAAAAATTTTCCTATGGTAGACTATAGTAATTTATGTCTTTTAAGTCTCTGAGTTCCCGAATGGCGGCTATACAAACATTTAAGCTTAGTGTGCCTTATCTACGAAACTATGTTATAGACTTAAATTTAACGTCGTCTTTTTATATTGTATATATGATAATCATCGAATGTGATATGTCACACGAACAATGGGGTTTTTATTTGATATTACGAAGACCAATCAACCGATTCATACAAAAACTTCACAAATTATTTCTACGGTAGGGCATGTGTTATGTGCGGCAGCCATGTTTTAATAGGGTTTATATATATAATTTAGATACATTTTTTACATATATAAAATGTTTCAACAAAAATGAACCAAAGTTTTGTACGCTAGCAGCATTTTTAGAAGTATTATTTATGCACACAAATATCCTCTTTTGCTGTTTTATTTTGCAGAAAAGTGTAAGGTGAGTAAATGAAACATTTTGCCATGTATTCGGGATAATTAAACTATATTCCACCAAATTGTACACAACCACAGAAGGTCATGTAAAGTTACACGATTTATATAGGGCCAGACATTAATTTTCTAAATGGTGGCCATNTACACAACCACAGAAGGTCATGTAAAGTTACACGATTTATATAGGGCCAGACATTAATTTTCTAAATGGTGGCCATACAAATTTTTACATATATTTAACATACATATTTAACAATTTAACCAAATTAAATCAAACTTTTTAAGCCGATATTATATATAACAAACATAATCTACAGAAACTTTTTAAGGCAGTTTTTTATAAGGTATCTCCGTTTAAAAAAATAAATTTTGTATGCTATATCTCGAAAACCATTCATCCTNTAAGGCAGTTTTTTATAAGGTATCTCCGTTTAAAAAAATAAATTTTGTATGCTATATCTCGAAAACCATTCATCCGATTTCCGCCAAATTTTTCACACAAGTGACGTTATAGTAGGCAATTTAAAAGTATGCGATTTTAGTTGCTCAGACACTTATTTTAAAAATAATGGCCATGTAAATATTTCAGGTCAGTTAACCCTATCAGTCAAAACATTCGACTGATTGCATCCGTAGTTGATGCTCTGAATCCTTCCTCCGTGTTGCAGTTTAGTGCATGCTAGCTTAATTTAAGAGTTTTTCTGAATTCAAATCCCGGGTAANGAATCCTTCCTCCGTGTTGCAGTTTAGTGCATGCTAGCTTAATTTAAGAGTTTTTCTGAATTCAAATCCCGGGTAAATCATTCGTATATTTAATTTTTTTGGTACTTTGTCACATGTTTCTGGTTTAATATCTAATGATATTGCTGTCAATGAGACGTCAACTCTTACATGCTATCTAAGCATTTCAGAATCTCACTAAAAGGTATTTGTCCCAATGTAGAGGCAAGCAGGCTCATTAGTTATCAGTAACTTCTTGTTCTGTATAAGGAAAGTAATCTTAAAACCATCGTATATTTACAAAGTGGCAACTAGAGAGTGTTTACAGTACATGAAGAAAACTTCATATTTTCATAATGTCCAATCCAGTTATATCGGCGACTTTATCCTAGGTGTCATTTATGGCATTTCCATCATTATTGACACTTCCCCCTTGTTCGTTTTTGTCTCACTTTGGGTTGAATATTGATTAGTTGGCGCCAGAGATGGTAGTGATACTGTAGAGTCAAGCCACTGAGAGTTCATTTTAACAAACTTGGAGATTTGTCTACTATTTTTGCATTTCAAAATAGATTTGCACGAAGCTTTTCAACGTCACTTTAAAGCTCTTTCTTTAGCCAGCTAGTGTACACTATGTTTGTCCAATGACGTATTGACAAAGTCTTTCTGGACATTAGGGATTACACAAACTATAAAACGAACAGGGTTCCAACTCTACAAACCGTTTCTTTTCGACGTCACTTGAACACCTGCCAAACATTTACCTGTAAACAATTAAGTTTATTACACTTAGTAATTCTTAGTGATAGCTAGTTCCTTGCTGAAACATCANAACATTTACCTGTAAACAATTAAGTTTATTACACTTAGTAATTCTTAGTGATAGCTAGTTCCTTGCTGAAACATCAATATTGAGAAAGAATTAATATCATTTGGTAGTACGTTTTCGTAGCCCTCAATGTATGTTTACACAAAGGTTTACTCAAAATGTTCCATAACCATGACTGATTTGAACAGAAATGACCTTAAAATTGCCTTTCAACGGACGTATTTTCATGTTACTAGAGGCACCATGAATAAACGTTGTCACTTATGAAGTNCCTTAAAATTGCCTTTCAACGGACGTATTTTCATGTTACTAGAGGCACCATTAATAAACGTTGTCACTTATGAAGTTTATAATACACCACACTGACGGCCGGACTTGTTGCCTACTTTAGTACGAATGTCACACAGCGTTGCGGTAAACATCATCGGATTACTTCAGCGCTTTTTGCGTGCATTTCAATGAATGCTAATGATGCTCACATTATCAATAGACAATTATCAACGCAGTTTCGGTTGGCTGCAAGCACTTTTGTTTTTCATTTTTGTCCGGCTAATGGTGCAGTTTTTCCTTGTATGGCGTATTTTGTTGCATACTAACTTAAGCGTAAAGAGTAATAAGAATAAATCTTTCAATAATTTATCGTACGGTTGCATACGCAGTATCAAGCAGCTAGTTAGCATAATTAAGATGGAAGTCCCCTCTAGATCCGATTAGAAGCATAAAGGTAGAGGCTCCCATAAACACAATTCAAATATATTTGAAATACAGTGACTAACAAAAAACAGTGAAGCACCCTAAATTAATGGTCTAAGTTAGACTAATTTGTAACAGATGCATACTATCGCTAGGTGAGTAAATGATTAGAAATGCAATCATCTGTAACATCTATAACGGCCATCACAGATCATTGATGGTTCCTCCACGATTATATATAGTGATCATGTTATAAAGAACCTGCAGTTCGTCTCAGTCAGCCAACACAGTGAGGGAAGTTTCACCGAAAAAAGCATAATCTTGGAGAGGCCGGAGATTGCATACCAGCAGTGGACTGAGTTTGTTAGGAACCGCATTAATAGTTTACATGAAGTTGGGTGGACGTATCGTGAGTTTCAGTTGCCAGGCATGAAGGCCATTCCGGTGTCACAGAATCTCGTCGGTGGAACAAACAGGTGCGAGAGGAACCCCGCACACGTCGTGAAGTTCCCACAGACCCAGGCAGTGACACATATATACGTTTACTTATGTATTCGTCCATAACAAGATTTTATCATTCGTTTGCATCTCAAAGAGACCGAAAAACCCGGCGGAACCCTAGTTATTCCTTATGTTCCGGGTACAAGCAGCATTCCGGTCAAAAACCACTATTAAAATTATAGTTACCAGGGTGAAACCAGCAACAGACAAACTACACACCCACAACTGTGTATATCAGATCCCCTGCGAATGTAGCCATACGTACATAGGTGAAACTGGCAGAGCTTTGTGTTCTCGGACCCGGTGTGTCGCTGTCTGAAGACGGTAACAGATAGCAGTTCCCGAAATGTCACATTCTGTCGGTTGTGCGAGTTTCCTCTTTGAGTTCGTTTAATTTATGTAAGAATNATAGCAGTTCCCGAAATGTCACATTCTGTCGGTTGTGCGAGTTTCCTCTTTGAGTTCGTTTAATTTATGTAAGAATATAACTAGCCTGTTTCGTCTTCAGTGTGTTGTCTGTTACATACTGTTTTTCGTATACATATATAGTATATTAGTTTTCGCAATTAGTTTGCTGTCCTGTTTCATTTTACTCGATTCCTTAATGGAATTTTTTGGCTTTGTGCATATATATTCTTGACTACAGTATACCTGGCTTGCATTCGGTCGTGTCTGGTAAAACTGCTGTGTTTGAGTGCGTTTCTTTCTTGTGTTGTCCCATTTCGTTTCTGCTTATTTTGTTAGCGTTGTCCTAATTTTTTCAAGCAGGTTTTTAGCCTGTGTTNTAGCGTTGTCCTAATTTTTTCAAGCAGGTTTTTAGCCTGTGTTGTTTACTACGGGTTATGTGTTTTCGTGTATATATACATCTAATTTTGTAATTAGATGCTGTTGTTTCTTTGGCTCTATTCACTCTTGAAATTGCCCAGTGTTGTACACATAGATACAGTAGCTCACATTAATGATTACGATTATGATTATCGCAGTTTCATGGCCTTATGTTACATTAGTAATGAAGGTAAACAGAAATCATATTGCATAATAATTCCTGTGTGCTTTAAATGAAAAAAAGCTGTAGCCAATAACGGAAATGTGCAATGCAACTTAACAAACAATATAATTTTGTCATCCAATGCTGCATAAGAACGCCACTTTAATATTCGGCCATTAGTACCTGGTAGCATGGCCATTTTTCTTAATTACTTCTCGCAGGCGTTGTGGCATATTAGCAATTATATTCCTGGTAAATTCAGAGCCAATCTTACTCCATTATTCCTTGAATCTTTTCTCTAATTCTTTTATGGACCTAATTGTTGTAGTACGCAGTCTTTTTTTGAGTTCATCCCACAGATTTTCTACGGGATTCAGGTAGGGTGATTGAAGAGGTGTGTTAATGACTTTGGGACAGTTATACAAAATCCAGCTCTTGACAATGTACGACTTGTGTTTTGGGTCATTGTCTTGGTAGAATGTAAACGTGTTCCTAATGCCCAGATTATCATCCCTATTGTGTAGGTTTGCTTTCAGGATTTTGAGATGGTCTTCCTTTTTCAATGTTCCATCGACACGTACAGCCTCTCCAACACCTGCTGTAGATATACAGCCCCAGATCATAATACTTCCTCCACTGTGTTTCACAGTAGATTGTATGTTCCCAGGTTTTAGCTCCTGATTTGGCTTGCGCCATACAGTTACCCTGCCATCTGAACCAAACACATTCAATTTCGTCTCATCATCAAAAATAACATCATTCCACCAATTTTCACCTTTGACAGCGTGGTCTTTTGCGAACGTAAGTCTTTTCTTCTACTTGCCTCATTAATTAAAGGCTTCTTTCTAGATACCCTTCCATTCTATCCTGCTCTTCTGATAAGTCATTGTATGGTTTCTGGATGGACGTTCTTTCCGCATTCATTGAGTACCTCCGTTGTAAGTTTGCAAGCACTAATTATCGGAACTTTCTTCATTTTCCTGATTACTAGACGTTCTTCTTTCTCGCTTAGTTTCTTCCGCTGTCGTTTTTGAGGTACCGAATCTATTATTTCTTCCTTCTGAAACCTTCTTATTATGTATCCAACAGTGGACCTCAGCAGATTCAAGTGCTCCGCAATTTCTCGTTGAGATGTCTACTTTGCATGAAGGAAAATGACCAGCTGCCGCTGTTCAAACGTTGTATTCCTGCCCCACGTCCCATTTTCCTGACTGACACAGTCAACAGATCTACTCAATAGAACCTCTCAGCGCAGAGAGCGTGCAGGGAATGACACGAGGTACGAACGCAATGTGCACCATGCCTGTGCCAAGCGTCCACCACAACTGGCCGAATATTAAAGGGGCGTACTTATGAAGCACGCGAAGACAAAATATTGTGTTTCATTAACTTGATCTGCTCATTTCAGTTATTGGCTACTATTTCATTTCATTTAAAGCACACAAGAATGATTGCGCAATATGTTTGGTGTTTAATTTCATTTCAAATGTAACATAAGGCCATGAAACTGCGATAATCATCGGTGGCCGAATATTAAAGTGAGCCACTGTTTATATATATATATATACAGTATATATATATTTATATATATATATATATATATATGCTCTTCCATAGATTACTTTTTCGAGTTCAGTCCTGATTTCTATGACATACATCTACATTGCAATGGTGAATGTCCAGAAATCTCCATCTAGTCCCCAAATATTGCTGACGAAATGCCATCAAAACTGTCAAAATCACGTGATCAAACAGCGACGAGTGCACCTGTTTACAGTTCGTTTTGAAATAGATCCGTGCTTTCGTAAGCGATAATTTTGTTTTACTTAACACTTTTTGGTTTCATTAAACCTCTGTCATAATTACTGCATTAAAATTTTAAAGCATGCATCTATGCGACGTTAAAAACATTACAAGCCAAACCGTTTGGGGCGGTTCTGTGAGCAATAAAAAAACTGTTGTTAATAAACGGTCACACAAACTAACTGCTTAGCAACTGGTATTTGTTCTCTATCTCGTATTCTCCTTCTGGAATTAATGTGATTTGTGTGTATCTCAAAAGTATTTGTACAACAGATATTGTAAAGCGTATTCTCGTTACTAAGAAGAAAATTAATATGATTAATGGTAATAGTGTGTTCTTTCACAGGAATCACAATGGCCTATCAGAGTTCTTACACACTGGAAGAAAAAATTGATAAGAGCAGTACGGGAGCACGAACGATCACTCCCTGGACGGACATTGCCAGAAGTGTTGCAGGAATTTCAAAACTAACTTGAAAAGTGCCGACACATTACACGACAATTATATTGCATGGGAAGGGAATTATTTGCTATGGGGAGTATTATGCATTAAATATTCGCCACGATCCGGACGACCAAAAACACGAAACAACATAAGTAAAAACATTCCCGCCTAATTAAAGCATTCATACAAGAAATCTGAGCAGGAACGTAAAGAAGAATTGGAGTAAACAAAATCCAGCTTACCGAGGCATTTGCGAATAGATCTTCAACTTTATCCATAGCGACAAACATTTGTAAATGAGTTGTCTGATCAAGATCATGACAGGGGCAAGCGAGTGAGAATTCGCTGGAAACATTCACCACACTGCCTTCACGAATCAAGATTTCTATTACTGGTGAATGTGCAATTTGCCACAGCGCCCACAATAAAAACCTCGTGTTCTGGAGCGGATGTCGTAATCATAGAGAAACACGGGCAGATTACAAGGTTACGTGGTTTTATGACATATCAGACTTACATGTACATTCTCCACGAATGGTTTTGTCTACAACTTCCTAAAGTTGGTCTCAGATACGATTACTGATTACAGCAGGATGAGACGCCCCCGTATTTCGCCTTTACACTTCGAGCGTAACTGAACGGAATTTTTTCGCGTAGATGGATCGGATGAAGCCATGCAGCAACACATGCACCGCTCTCTTGGCCTCCACGAAGGCCACATCTGACGACCTGTGGCAATGCGCTCTGGGGTACTGTGAAACAGCTCGTCAGCAAGAACAAATGTNACGAAGGCCACATCTGACGACCTGTGGCAATGCGCTCTGGGGTACTGTGAAACAGCTCGTCAGCAAGAACAAATGTGATAACACAGACTTAACTGAAATATAATGATCGTGTTGTATTCCGCAGCACCAAACTACTGACGCTACGGAGAATGAATCATCGGAACTGGTGTTGTAATCATTCTCTGTTCCTAAAACAACAGCGTGCACACAGAAGCGATTGTTGTTTAAGTTGATGTGATTTTGTGGTTTTAAAACTAATGGTATGTGATTCAATATTCAAAAGACAAATCATAATTACACCCCATGTGCTCTCCATTGTTTTCACCATGTGCCTATTGTTACAGGGACTTTGCGGATATCTTGTATAATTTTTATTTCGAAGTGGTCTGCTTCGTTACTGTAGGTTATGCGCTGACGTGTTGGCAATTCTATGCAGGCCATTCTTAGACGAGCCTGCGCAATGTCATTACCACGACAACTGCGCACTGCTTGTGGAAATGACACTCTGATTTTCCTACAATAATAGTTTACTTCAAATTAACTACGAGGGCTGATTTAGAAGTCATGGAAACTATTGTATTTCTTCCGAAAATGATCCAACACAGGAAATGTACCCTGAACAGGTGAAAGTGTACGACAAGTACGTTTGAAAGGGGACACCACATGCGGTGTGGATACAGCAAGGCCCGGCGAGGAACAGAGGCAAACTTGGCTGCTTGAAATCACAGTGTAATCGATTTATTCTCATACAAACTGTATACACTCATTTGAACGGGTACGTATCGTACGTGTACAAGCTGTTTAACATCCTTCAAAGTGGTTTCCGAGGTGGTCCACGGTTCGTTGCCAGCCATGAGACAGACATCGTCACAGCATATCGACGAGAAGTGGCGCACATTGACGGATATCATACAGCCGATGGTATATCCCGTCTGCCTCATCACTGGCAGCGAACCGTGGACAACCTCGGAAACAACTTTTAACAATATTAAACAGCTTGTACACGCACGATACGTACCCGTTCAAATGAATGTATACAGCTTGTATGAGAATAATNTAACAATATTAAACAGCTTGTACACGCACGATACGTACCCGTTCAAATGAATGTATACAGCTTGTATGAGAATAATTCGATTACACTGTGATTTCAAGCAGCCAAGTTTGCCTCTGTTCCTTGCCAGGCATTCTTGCATCCATACTGCTTGTGGTGCCATATTTCAAATGTACATACCTAGTACATTTCCTATGTTGGATAATTTTCTGGAGATAAAAAATAGTTGCCCTCGTAGTATTATACGTTAGTGAATACTTATACCATGCATTCACCTACTCTTCTGCGTTTGTTGAGCTGGTCTTATTAGGTTAGTATATTATGATGAAACATGATTTTTGAAATGCGTGCGCAGTAATGTTGGCAGCACTTAAATTAATGCGCAGTCACTACAGCCAGGATGGTACGCAGACCTTAGAAAGAATTATATGGAAGGAACCTTCAATATATTTCTTCCACGTTTTTGTAGCTAGTTGCCTAAGCCGACACAGGCTTTCGTTTGTACGTGGCACCCCGTGCGTCGAGCCAAGCGAGTCGCTGCTAGACGTTGTTGCTCCTCCTTCTTGTGAGACATACAAAGCACCAGTATGGTGTGCCAAGAGGTATGACGGAGGGGAACAGACGGAGAGGTAGTCACTTCACGGTATCTTCACACTTTTTCAATAAAACCTTTGACAATTCACAGCATGTATAACTTTCTTACGAAACTGAAATAAGGCTCTAATGTCATTAAAGTGTATTAACATACACATTTATGTCCCTTATTTAGAAATAGAGAGGGGTAAACAATGGTAGCCTTCATTACACAACGGATGGCAGCAATAGTTCCGCCACTGAACATAAAAATGATCTGTTCTGAGGAACAGTGATGCGAATCTTTTGAGAATTCTCGCAGACCATAGAATAAACAAGCGCAATTGTGTTGCCAGTTGTTTATTCCATGGTGCGGTCCTTGTTTAAATTGTGCGCAAAAAGTTCTTTCTCGACACACTTGGCATGAAATCAAATGTGAGGGTGTTACGAGCATCGCAGAAGGAATTACGAGTCTCCAGTAGATAAGAGGAAAGAATGCTCCTGTCGTATAGATCTCAGAAATTCGGAAAAGGCAGTCATTGACCACATAAAGAAGTTTACAACGTGTGTAGGCCACTGCAAACGGGTGGAAAATCAAAATAGGCCAATTCTATGCCCCAAACTCAACACCAGAAAGACGTATGAACTTTATGCTGAATGTTCCAATTAACAGAATTTAAACCAGTAAAAGAACATTATTACACGATGTTTTTAGAACTACATTTAACGTTTTTTTAATTAACAAGAGAAATGTATGTTTAAGACCTGCAACATATATTCCCAAGCATGCGGTATTGGGTCCAGATAAGCGAAAATAATAAATGAATCACTAACGTAAACTTAGAAGAATAGAAAAAGCTAGAGCTGCACTAAATGAGGATGCTCAGAAGACTAAAACTAATGAGACCAATATTTGCACTAATCTATGACGTTACAAAAACATCCTCATTCCCAAAACTTTCAATTTCTGTAGCATACTACAGACGGAATATATATGTGTACAATTTGGTAATACTTTACGGGAAGTGGCCAGACTGGAATGTATGGAATGAATGTTTTACCTTGCGTGGCTCATAGGAGATAGCACGCTGTCTCAGAAAACACACAAAAACCACTGCTGCAGACAAAATGACGCAATACTTTTCAGTGGTACCTGCAAGGGATAGAATCTTAACTTGAAACTGCCACTTTCCTTGATGAAACTCACACAAGAAGAGGAAACAGCAATGTATTATTGGCCACAAGTTTATGGTCTCTGGACACTCATTCCTACCAAATTATGGTCATTTCAAACTGATATAAAAACAGGCAAAGCAGCAATTATTTGTGTTTTTGAGCACTGGTGCAAAATGATAACCAAGGTAAAAGGAAGCATAAATTATTTTTTAGTAAATATACAAGCAGACGACTTCCTTTCCACCGTGTGTCTTAAGCATATACATAAATGTCAATGCTCTTTTTTTTAAACACAATTTGCACTTTTACATTGTAAAAAATGTATTATATTTACTGTGAGTTTTTTGGATTACTGCATTATTCAGAACTGCGCTTCAGCCTGAAGGATAGGATAATCTAAAAAAGAAATGCAAGCGAAACTAACAAAGTAACACAAATTAAATATCCATTACAGCATTTCACACATGTCGCTGAATAATTCGAATTATTAACCAAACCTCATGATCAGAATTCGCAGTAATTATCTCAGTAAAAAGGTCGCCTATAAAACTTCAAAGAATTGCGATTTCTCATGCCATGCATACTGTAAACATGAATTATTTTATGTTTTTTTTAATTACTGATCTTCTACAATAAAGGAAACTTAATACGCGGGTCATTTTCCCAAGAATATGATTAAAGTTGACTTATAAGAAAATATTTAATAACCTTCTAAATGTCATGGATTATATCAAAGAAAAGGCACTTGTGACATATTGTGGAATTTTCTCAAAACGAAGAGTTAAACAATGGTTTGTGGAAACCGGCAGAGAGATGAAAAATTAATATACGTGTAGGATTTCAGGCCACGAAAGTTGGCTTCGTACCCCAGCGCGTAACCTACGTCGTCAGTTTTCATAATTCGTAGCCGAAATACAACTGTCACGTGCACAGGTGCGTAAATAATTCCCTCGGTCTCCCGGCGCTCCGTCCTGGAGTGTTTTATTATTCAGGAGGGTGTGTGGGCGCGTGTCATGTCTCTGTACATATATTCTTCCGCTGCCGGCACCTGCCACTTGTCTGCCACCCCTTCCGCACTGAGGGCCGGTATTCCCAATACGTGAGCAGCTGTCGCGGTGGCATGAGGACGAGGCTGTTTCCTTTCGCATTTCATCTTAACTAGTATTACTGAGCGCGATGTATCACGTTTGTTACCACATCAAAATATATATTATGCTTACATTTATCTTCTTTGTATTACACTGAAAAGCCAAAAATAAAGGTAGACCTACCTAACATCGTGTAGGTACCCGCGAGCACGCAGAAGTGCCGCAAGACGACGTGGCATGGACTCTACTAATGTCTGAAGGTATGCAGGAGGCAATTCACACCATGAATCCTGCATGGCAGTCCACAAATCCATAGGAGTGCGAGACGGTGGAGATCTCTTCTGAACAGCACGTTGCAAGGCATCCCAGATATGCTCAAAAATGTTTAATTATGGTGATTTTGGTGGCCAATGGAAGTGTCTTGAGTCAGAAGAGTGTTCCTGGAGCCACTCGGTAGCGACTCTCGACGTGTGGGGTGTCGCATTGTCCTGCTGGAATTGTCCACGTCCGTCGGAATGCACAATGGACATGAATGCGTGCAGGTGATCGGAAAGGATGCTTACGTATCTGTCACCTGTCAGAGTCATATCTAGACGTACCAGGGGTCCCATTTCACGCCAACTGCACACGCCTCATACCATGACAGAGACTCCACCAGCTTGAACAGTCCCCTGTTGACATGTAGGGTCCATGGATTCATGAGAATGTCTCCATACCTGTACACGTCCATCCTTCCGATACAATTGGAAACGCAAATCTTCGGACCAGGCGAGGCCCATATCAATGATGGTTCGTTGAATAGTTCGCACGATGCCCCAGCATTAAAATATGCGCTAATTTCAGAAAGGGTTGCACGTCTGTCACGTTTAATGATTCTCGTCAGTCGTCGTTTGTCCCGTTCGTTCACGATATTTTTCCGGCAGCAGCAATGTCGAAGATTTGATGTTTTACCTGATTACCGATATTCACGGTATACTCGTGAAATGGTCGTACGCGAAAATCCAAATTTTATAGCTACCTCGGAGATGCTATGTCCCATCTCTCGTGCGCCGACTATAACACCACGTTGAAACTCACTTAAATCTTTATAACCTGTCATTGTAGCAGCAGTAACCGATATAGCAACTTTGCCAGACGCCTGGTGTATTATATAGGCGCTGCTAACCGCATCGCGTTACTCTGATTGGTTCCATACCTCTGTTATTTGCATACGCACGCCTATACCAGTTTTTTTNATAGGCGCTGCTAACCGCATCGCGTTACTCTGATTGGTTCCATACCTCTGTTATTTGCACGCCTATACCAGTTTGTTTGCTCTCCGGTGTATAAGCCTAACGTCTTCGCAAAGATGTTTTGTATTTTAAAATTTTAAAGATTTACTAAAGACCGTTGCACATTACAAACACTGTATCAGAAAGTTAAAGGTGAGTATTAACGAATTACTTATAGTTTACAAGTCTAAAAAATATATTTTACAAGTATTTTTCAAATTTGTTGTTATTCGACAATTAAAGTATTATACAAATTGAAAGATAACAAATCTATGAGAACTTTTCTCCCCATTTTGGAGCAAGTTTTGTTGTTCTATAACAGTTTTCGTTCGCCCGTGGTGCCATCGCGTATTATCCGCAGCTGAGATTACCTAAGATTGGGGGCCGCGGTGGCTTAGCAGTTAGTCTCCCCCCCCCCCAGGCGGACCAGGTTCAAAACTCGACTGGGTCACTACCGGATCTTCACATGTAGGAATCGTGTCGGACGATGCCGCTGGCTGGCGGGTTTTCTCAGGGATCTCCCGTTTCCACCGTCCTTTCATTCCGGCGCTGCTCCATACTCACCTCAATCACCCTCATCGACTTCGCAGTTAAGAACCGCCCAAATCTCTTCACTCACTCATTACTGAAGAGTGTTTCTTTATTTACTGATGCTGCTTGTGAGGAGCCGACAATAGGAATTTTTGCATTTGTGCTGGAGTCTTCACTTTTTGCTGAGACCACAGAGCAACTAAGTAATGGGAGGACACTGCCGTATATTGCCTCGAGCTCTTATTTCGTGCTATAAGTAGTAAACATGTCACTGATGATTTCCCACCATAAACAGATTGGTCTAAGTGTACTGTATGATAAAAAGCTATGATTTAAGGCATTGGCTAAAATGTAAACAGAAAATATACGGAAGAACATGAACATTAACGAATCTAGTAACCCCATCTTCGTTAAAGTTAACGTTGTCTAGTTGACTCTGATTTATTCCATTTTCACTACTGTTCTAGTAGAAAATTGGCATTCATGATTTAAGGGGTTGACGTCGAGTATTTTTATAATAAGGCATTGAAGACTGGTAACGCCTCATTTTCTCAATTTTCGTTGCATTTTTCAAGTTTTTTAATAAACCAATTTGAAAATCAACGGTCTCGGTAAACGGTAGTCTAGGTGCAAAGCAGAGAGTGTTACAGAGCAACAACTGCACAAATATTGCGTGAAATCAAAAATTGTCATCGTGTCATTTGCTGTATATATTACAAGTGCAAGTATATTTATAATAAATTAGCAGTAATAAATAAAGAAAAGGTAATTTGGCTGCTCCTTGGTTAAAAAAGTTATGCACGAATAATTTTCAATTTTGTTTTGGATGTTAGCAGTGCGACTGTGACGTAGGAAAATAATGACTCGACGGGACCTATAGTGTCACCCTCCTGGATGAGACCACTGATGTGCAGGAGTACATGAGGTCTTAGCACTAGCAGACGGCCAAAAATAGTGTTGGTAAACGATAGTTCTAACTTAAATAATTTAAGTATTAATGTTATCTTCCAAAGCTACGAAAAAAAGTAGTTATTTTTGTAATTATTGCCACTTACACTTAATTCTTAGACTATCATTTTTAAAAATTAGGTTGTAACCAATTTAACGTTTAGGTAAACAGAATTATTGGAAACGCCCAAACTGCGGGAGGTGATTTTTTATGAAAAATAAAGTCGAAAATATAAATAGGACACCATATACCTAAACAGAATATTAAAGGAGAAATGAGCCTGTGAAAATTGGGTTTTGAATATGCATTTTTGCTGAATGCCTTGTACTTTCTGCCAGCAGTAGGGATAGTGGCGATATACCGACAGTATGTCCCACACGGTTGAATGGGACATGCCCACTTGGCGCGCTATGGAGCATGTACTAGTGAAGGGCACGTCGTTGATGTACTGGCGTAATACTTCCTCAAGCCGAACAGTGCGCACAGGCCGAGGAAGGCCAGCTTTACGCATGTGTCTCTGCAACATGATAAGCAAAAGTCACCTTTTTGCTGCGAAATTTGAAGGCGTTGTACAAGGCATTCGACAGAAATACGCTTTCATGCCCCAATTTTCATAGTCTCGTATCACCTTTAATATTCCGTTTAGGTTTAAGATGTCCTGTACATTTTAGAGTTTATTTTTCATAAGGAATCACCTCCCGTAGTTTGGGCGTTTAATTATTACTGAGTATCCTCCTGTTTAAGGTAGGCCTATACCAAACTGAAATATTTACAAAGCCGTCATTTTGAAAATGTCTCAGCCAATTACACTACACGAGGTTACATGGCCTACTATAGTGCTGCATCTGCGTAAAATTTAGTGGAAATCGGTTGATTCGTTTCCGAGATATGGCATAAAAACTTCATTTTCTCATGTGGCACTACCGTACAAATATGCCTCAAAGGAGACTCGGTACAGTCTCATATGATGCCTCTACTAAATACTGTCCGCATACAAGCATTGGTTGAATTTGGTTAAATTATTTAATATACATAACAAATCTATTTAAATAATTAGTTTAGCCCCCATTTTTTAAATTATTTTCTCACCCACTCAAATTATGCAAGTTTACACAGCCTATCATAGCACTTTTGTGTGCAAAATTTGGTGGTGATTAAATTTATTAGTTCACAAAATAAATATGGCATAAATTTTTAATTTCGTCACCTGATACTATATTACAAAAGATCTGGGAATA
This sequence comes from Clitarchus hookeri, assembly GCA_002778355.1. Lineage (NCBI taxonomy): Eukaryota > Metazoa > Arthropoda > Insecta > Phasmatodea > Phasmatidae > Clitarchus > Clitarchus hookeri. Next base: position 55,400 of record NQII01009065.1, read on the forward strand.
AAAGATTTCTCTTTTCATATTTTAGGCTTCTGATGGATACTTTTAGCTCACAAAGTTTGACTGAATTTTGTTAAATTCTGTAATAGATAAAATCTAAATTAGTTATTTCACTTCAATAAAAAGAATTCCCTGACCCACTAAACATGTAATTTTACATGGCCTACCACAGCACTACTTGCAAGCAAACTTATTTTGTGGGAATTGGTTGATTGGTCCCATGTGCTGCTATATTAGTAAATGGCGGAAAAAAAAGTAATGCACTAGCACATTTGCTGTTTGTCATATATTATTGACAGCATATAAATATTGAACGAACTTGTTTGGAACATATCGGACACCAAACTATATATTTGCATGCCTGTTAATTTTAAAATATGAGACTATCCCCTTAAGTCATAAATATAGAATGACTAAGAAAATATAACGTGCTGTCACAATTCGTTTATATCAGATATTAATTATTTCCCGAGATAGGGCATAAAAACCTAACTTTCATGTGGTGTTTCTTCTTCTTTCTGCATTATAAAAAAATTATCTACTTGCTCATTTGATGCTTGTATAAATACAACCCTAAAACAAAGTTAAGTTGAAATTGTTTACACGGTTTCACAGATAAAACATTCTATGCTAAAAATTTTATATGTCCCCTACTTGGAAAATAAGTGTTTGGCCCTTTTCAAACATATCTGTTTCCATGACCTATCAGAGTACTATTTGTTTTGCAAATGTTGGTACTAACCGACTGATTGTTTACTAATTAGTGACATAAACCTTTATACATTCGTATGGCCACATCATACAAAACTACGAATAAGAGATGCTGAGATGCTTTGTTTGTGTAGACTTATGGGATGGTTGTAATAGATACTACGAGCAAACAAAGCTAAGATGAATTTGGTTATAAGTTTTACTAGAAAAAGCAAATGAACCTTAGATGTTTATGTGATATCCATTTTAAAATAAGTATCTGACCCACTTAAAACAATGATTACTATAATGCTATTTCTTTGCCAAATTTGGTAGGAGTCCGTTAATTATTTCCCGAGACATAGCATGAAAATTTTATTTTATCTTGTGGGGATATCTTACAAAAAGGCGAGCAAAAGAATCTATGTAGCAGCATATTTCATACACGTAAAAGACACATCCAACATACCAAGTTTGGTAGAATTTTTTAAAATGTTTTTCACATAAAATATTTTTATTGCCGCCATTCTGAAAACCAGTGAATTATTAATTTAAATTTCATGTATTTATTTGGTCTGTCATAGCATTATTTACACGCCAAATTTGGAAAAATTGGTTAAATATTTTCCGAGGATATAATTTAAATCTACATTTTTCATGAAGTATTCTCTTCAAAAATGGCAAATTAAAAACAATCTGCGTTTTATAATTAAATATTTAAAGATAAACTGTCAAGATACGAAATTTATTTTACAATGGTTACATGGTTCACGAGATATGGAATAGAAGTTACCAATATAACTAATGAGCCTACTTTCATCTACACAGATGCAAGTAATTTTGATGCACTTCTTAAAATCTTCGACGATAGGTTACGACTAATATCGCGTTGACAACAATATATTTATAGATGATACCAGAAACGTATGTAACAGAACATTAGTGACACAGCACAAATACATAACGCCTTACGTGAGAGCTGCCCAAATCTTTCAACTAACTCTGAACTAAACTTTTACATGATGAACCGTGAATCTATAAAATAGGTTTACATTGGGTAAATGGTTCCCGGTGTATTAAATGTGTATCGAGTTTGTTAATATTTCGTTCGGGGATTAACAAGTATTTCGAGTGGGGTTTACATACATACATACATCCATCCATACACCAAGGTGCACACAGGAAAGAGATCTCATACATCTATATTTCGTTCGTAAAGTAGACAATAAGGTTTTATTTTCAAAATGAACAACCAACAGTCCAAGTAGGAAATCGTAATTACTAAAGATATACCAAGACTTGTGAAAAGCAGTGAGATGTCAGATGTTTTCAACGGTACACACACAAACACACACAGATAGGAAGGTATAACCTCATAAGTATAGCCATCCTTCAAAAAATATGTTGAAATGGCATTAAGAATCACGTGATAGTTTAGAAAAAATTATCAGAGAGGAAACGACGTTTATTAATAAATTATTTTATGTTGGTAACTTAACGTTTATTTTAACTTAACGTATTAATGAAGAGACGTTGGCAAGATATGACTAACAACCCCAGGTTTTCTCACAGAAATGTGCCAAGTGTCCGATGTTTGTATGTAGTGTATAATTATATTTGAGCACAGCAATGACGGATAATTCGTATATTTGGTAATTAAGGTGATCGGAAATTTTTTTAAATTTTTGTTTATATATCTGAAATATTGTTACTAAGAGTGTGTACAGTAAAACTAAAAAAAATAACCATAAACTGGCATTGATAGTTGCCGCATTCTACATTGCTCCTTTGCATAAACGACTTTGCGCTGTGTGAAATATGTTGAAGTCTGACAGATTTAGTTAGGGGTGATCCTAACATGGTGTGTGATAGGGGGAAGATGATCGCAGCGCGGAAGCTGTTCCACAATTGTCGAGTCGTTGTGTTGTCGCTCTGCTACTGACCGGCCTATGACGGGCTACAGACGCGCGAGTGTGAAGCAATTATAGTCAATACACTCAGTCTAATCTCTGANACTGACCGGCCTATGACGGGCTACAGACGCGCGAGTGTGAAGCAATTATAGTCAATACACTCAGTCTAATCTCTGAAACTACCCAACCGATTCCTTTCCAATGTGAAATTAAGTTATATTATGGTAGGCCATGTCAACAATTGCTATTTAAAAGTATACGACACATATTTTCAAAATAAGAGTCATATACATATTTTAAGTTAATGTTCACTATCTACCATATCATTTAACCGATTTCGACCAAACGTGGTTGGCTGAAAGTATATGTTTTAAGTTGGTGAGACACTTTCAAAATGGCGGCCATATAAGTATTTTAAGATAAGTATGCCGTATTTACTAAACCATATATTTTAATATAAATTAAACATTGTAATTTTACAAATAAAATATATTCAAAAGTTATTTTTAACCCCAAAAAAGTTACTCTTGTGTTAACACAAGTATTACATGTTTTTGATACACGAAATATGTACAAAAGAATCAAACATGTCATACTAGAGGCAATTTTTTNACACAGGTATTACATGTTTTTGATACACGAAATATGTACAAAAGAATCAAACATGTCATACTAGAGGCAATTTTTCAAAGGTATGTTTCAAAAATTGTGACGAAGCCGCGATTAGGCTAAACCTAACATATCGTCGGTCGGACACATATGCGGATGCATACAAAGCACATTTGATACATTTACACTGAGGAGTTTGCATTGAACAGAGTTTAATAAATACAGAAGTTGTTCTTATATAGGACTTAAAGAATGTGTCGTGATAGTGGCTAGTGGAAATATTTTCCTACAGAATTTTATTTCAACCCGTTAAGGGATGAAAAAGTTATAGTAGAGTAACATACATCCAGAACGATATTNTATTTTCCTACAGAATTTTATTTCAACCCGTTAAGGGATGAAAAAGTTATAGTAGAGTAACATACATCCAGAACGATATTCGTACGCTTTCATAAGCAAACCTTTCCAAAAAATTATAATAAAAATATCCGCCAT
>NQII01009066.1:0-57978 GCA_002778355.1 Clitarchus hookeri
TAAAAAAGCATCACGTAATCACTTATCGTGAACAACAGAAACTAAGAACACTTTGCTTTAATAACATATACCCCTCCAGTACTATAAAAATACAGAAATATATTTTTTATGTTGAAGTATTTTGAAGTGACTTGTGTGTTAATTTTCCATATAGTAATGCAAAAATTATGTGTGTCCGCAGTAAACAATATCTGTAGACATTCACAATGTCTACTACAGTGGTGAATGCATTTGTGTATATACAAATAATTGGTACTGAACGTGCAAGGAATCCATGGGTGTGGTTGTATGTGCCTGGAGAGTAGTATTGATTGCACGCAAGTCAGCAGTGGGAGGAGAAGTGTGGGAAGGAGGAGGCAAGCAGTTCATGGGTGTGGTCTGGATTTGTTTTCCCTATTTGAGTTATGAGGGCCTCGCGGCAATTGAACCTTGTAGACTCCTATGACACATTTTGAAGTGAATAACATTTAATTTTAAAAACTTGTAATTTTTGAGACACAGGCAAATACATATATTGTTATTAAAATTGGTTTGTTTACAATCTTCAGTAACTAATAACTCAAACTTGGCACTTGCCATGGGTTACGGGTGCTTGGCACTTACACATTATTTGGCTACAAAGAGGTTTCACATTCGCCCTTCCGGGATATCAGTTTATTCAGGAGACGTGTGCCTATTGAAATAAATAAATAAATCTTTCAGTTACTGATCCTCCAATTTTCCTGCAAGAAGTCAATAAAACTGATTTCACTCTCTGTCACTGTGCAATATTTCAACATTTATGACAAGGGCGAGGTCAAGTACATGTGTGGGGTATCGTTTTGTTTGGAAGACATCTGACTATTGCATACTTGCCTACTTTTCAAAATTCCTATCAGTAAAAAATTATAAAATAATTTAATATGGTGTATATCATACACAAAAATTTTCACACAACCAATATACTTTCCTCAACTTATCTACTAGCCTTATTACAAAATGCATAACATAAATTTAAAAAAACTAACTACTACTTTTTGTTTAACTTGCTCATTTTGAAGCACAATAAAACCACACATAAAATAAATAACAAAACACATAAATAAAAAATCCTCAGTTCATACATTGTTGCTACTGTTAACATAAAATCATAACATGACAAAACGCTTGCAAAATATCATTAGCTATGTCCCATACACAAGTCACATTGAGTGGTTTTGCACATATTTTATCTTACTGACGCAAAGCACGTAAACACCTTGCAATAAGGCCTGTTCTACAATGACATAGATGTGGATATGGATCACAGAAGCGAAGCACGCAACATGCTGTGTTGAATCTACAATGGGATGCATGTGTACGTGGATAACGTATGGATCCAAGTAAAAAATCTAGACAACTCCCACTCTTCCGTGAATCCATGTAGCCAATAGGAATTGAGCATTTGGCTTGTCAGTATTAGTTTTCATGGCCATTGCGATATATACTGTAACAAATATATGGATTCGCCATAGCAGTTATTATTTTTGTTTTAATAGGCGTGTACACACGGCTTGGCAGTAGTATTTACGCAATGTTAAATACTGTAAAACTATAAAAATAAGGTGTGTACGTTGTCGTGGCCAAGCTTGGCTACGGTGAAAAAGCAGACTTGATCCGCGGTGTTCCCAGAGTTGTGAAGTGATATGTATGTGCCCGGTGCCACAGCTCTGCNAGGAAATTCGTCGTACGTTAATGCCCCTAGTATATTCGTGTTCTACGTCATTAGTAGAGTCGAAATATACCACTTTTCGGTGTTTATTTTTTTTTTTTTACAGAAAAGCCCCTAAACTAGATAATTACCCAAAAATTATGTGTGTCCGCAGTAAACAATATCTGTAGACATTCACAATGTCTACTACAGTGGTGAATGCATTTGTGTATATACAAATAATTGGTACTGAACATGCAAGGAATACATGGGTGTGGTTGTATGTGCCTAGAGAGTAGTATTGATTGCACGTAAGTCAGCAGTGGGAGAAGAAGTGTGGGAAGGAGGAGGCAAGCAGTTCATGGGTGTGATCTGGATTTTGTTTTCCCTATTTGAGTTATGAGGGCTTCGCGGCAATTGAACCTTGTAGACTCCTATGTCACATTTTAAAGGGAATAACATTTAATTTTAAAAACTTGTAATTTTTGAGACACAGGCAAATACATATATGGTTATTAAAATTGGTTTGTTTACAATCTTCAGTAACTAATAACTCAAACTTGGCACTTGCCATGGGTTACGGGTGCTTGGCACTTACACATTATTTGGCTACAAAGAGGTTTCACATTCGCCCTTCCGGGATATCAGTTTATTCAGGAGACGTGTGCCTATTGAAATAAATAAATAAATAAATAAATTTTTCAGTTACTGATCCTCTGATTTTCCTGCAAGAAGTCAATAAAACTGATTTCACTCTCTGTCACTGTGCAATATTTCAACATTTATGACAAGGGCGAGGTCAAGTACATGTGTGGGGTATCGTTTTGTTTGGAAGACATCTGACTATTGCATACTTGCCTACTTTTAAAAATTCCTATCAGTAAAAAATTATAAAATAATTTAATATGGTGTATATCATACGCAAAAATTTTCACATAACCAATATACTTTCCTCAACTTATCTACTAACCTTATTACAAAATGCATAACATAAATTTAAAAAACTAACTACTACTTTTTGTTTAACTTGCTCATTTTGAAGCACAATAAAACCACACATAAAATAAATCACAAAACACATAAATAAAAAATCCTCAGTTCATACATTGTTGCTACTGTTAACATAAAATCATAACATGACAAAACGCTTGCAAAATATCATTAGCTATGTCCCATACACAAGTCACATTGAGTGATTTTGCACATATTTTATCTTACTGACGCAAAGCACGTAAACACCTTGCAATAAGGCCTGTTCTACAATGACATAGATGTGGATATGGATCACAGAAGCGAAGCACGCAACATGCTGTGTTGAATCTGCAATGGGATGCATGTGTACGTGGATAACGTATGGATCCAAGTAAAAAATCTAGACAACTCCCACTCTTCCGTGAATCCATGTAGCCAATAGGAATTGAGCATTTGGCTTGTCAGTATTAGTTTTCATGGCCATTGCGATATATACTGTAACAAGTATATGGATTCGCCATAGCAGTTATTATTTTTGTTTTAATAAGCGTGTACACACGGCTTGGCAGTAGTATTTACGCAATGTTAAATACTGTAAAACTATAAAAATAAGGTGTGTACGTTGTCGTGGCCAAGCTTGGCTACAGTGAAAAAGCAGACTTGATCCGCGGTGTTCCCAGAGTTGTGAAGTGATATGTATGTGCCCGGTGCCACAGCTCTGCGGTGAACTGATGAGATGTAGGGCCATTCGGGTCGACGGCCTAGGGGATCTGGTAAACACTTCGTCATACACACGATGCCGAGGCTGTGGGCCACCTCGCACGCCTTACTTAATTATGAATAAATGAAGTGTTGCTGGTTAAGGTATTTATTACCCGTTATTGTACACACAACTATACACAAAACACGTGGCCTGAATGGCCCGGAACTGCGAGCGACCACATAGTCTTTATAATGTGAAGCTCGAAACGCACTTTACAATTCCCGATAAATAATAACGTCGCTCTCCCCTCGGCGCTATGCAAGTAAAATAATGAAACAGATGCAGATAATGATTCAAAATACGATGGATGTGACTGGATACAATTTGACTGATAATGTCTTTGCTAGGGCTTCTGCGGAGCGAGAGAGCTTAACGTCCGGGTCCGTTGGACAAGTACTGGGGGAAACGTGCGCCGGCTTCCGCCACCTGAGCGCATCCGACGCCACGCGGTGAAACAATGAAACACAATACACTAAAAATTATAATGATATGAAAAGGGACATGAATTAACTTAACCTAAGATTACATAATTTTCCCTAAAACAATACACAATAAAAATGATAATACTTATTCTAAATGTTTCAATCGTACCAGCCACAGTACTGCCAAATGTAAACTGTCATATGTCTTTGGCTGTGGCTGTGCAGACTGTCTCCCATGATGACAAAACAAATGATAGGAACTATATACACTGACGCTATTAATAAATACACAGATGATATTATACTGATGAAATACACTGACACTGAATAAATTATAAACACTAATGCACTTGCACTCGTGCCCACAAGCCTGTCGGTGTGGTGCGTCTGGCGTGCGGACAAGGCTGTGGCGGTCACAGTGGGCATAAAGGACTCATGAACGTGCGGTTCACGTCAACGTTATAAAAAATTATATTTGTAATTTGAAAAAGCTGAGTATTTTTTCATTTGTATGTTGCAGAACTGTATGTATCATTGTATTGTAAAATAGCTAATATACATTGCCGTTCATCCGCTCATTCCATTTACATGTTCCGTGTCTATTTTCTTGTATATCCATATCATTGTAGAACAGGCCTAAGCAAATGTTGCTAACTAACAAAAAATGTTTTAAATCTGTAAAAAAAATCACAAGCTACCGTAAAACCGTAAAATAATGTACCAATTCATAAATTTTATGGGCAAATCGTAAACGTTGGCAGGCATGCTATTGAATTAAATTATTATTCCATGCCAAAATCAAGTTGACTTTTCGCCAAAGATGATCGAACAAGGACTTACAACCCATGGTAAGATCTCACACAGCTCGATGTTTCTAACATTTTGGAAGACAAGGGGAGGCTAAGTATATGCCTCTCAAACAGATTTTTTTTCAAAATATTTTAAAATAATTTATATTTAATGGAAAATATGTTACTTTCAGCCCAAAGACGATTGAACATGGACTTACAATGCTTGGTAAAACCTTGCACTGCTCAATGTTATTAACATTTTGAGTGACAAGGGGAGGTTACTTATACACTTCTAGAGTATCTCCTTTTTCAGAAGACATATCTGCCTATTAAAATAAATTCATACTTATTTTAAAAAACGTGTCATTTTTGCATTTAGAGATTACTGAACACATACATAATGTAAAAATTGCTAATTCTGAGGTACAGTGGTTGGGGGTGGGTCAAAATTGGTCCAAAATTTCCCGAAATTTCTACAGCAACCAACCGGTAATTATCCAGAGTAGCAGCTTTTCTGAAGGCAACGTCCTAGACCAACAAAAGTAGTATTAATAGTTAAAAGTACAAGCAGTTTGCCGCTTTGTTTACGTTGGATGCCATGATTTTTGGTGACGCCATGATTTGTGCCGTCATCTTATTGGCTGTGGGTCTTTGACGTCATTGTAATGGAATTTTTTGAGGCAGTTGAGATGCTCCACAGTGCGGTTGTTTTGTTGCGGGCATGAGTTGTGATGTTCGAATCCAACCGATTTAAAAACTGAGAGTGCAAGAACAAGTGCTTCTGTGCGTAATATTCGCCTATGTGGCGGGTGTTACTTATTTCGTCGAGTAAGGTAAGGTGTACAACAGTTGAATTGGCAGAGGACAGAGGGATTGTACCCGCCGCCTACCTAGGTGAGTTAATTCATATTCTTCCGGTGTTTTACAGTTCCTTTAAATCCCTAACATCCTAGATTAGACTAAATTCGTAGGTTAGTTTAAAACCCAACAATCCTAGGTTAGTTTAAAACCCTAAAATTTGAGGTTAGTTTATAACCTTACTATCCTAGGTTAGATTAACACACTACAACCCTAGGTTAGTTTAAAAATGTAAAATAGTGATTCACTCATCATGGGGTTAGGTTCTGTTAGGTTAGGTGGGCACATATTACGAAATTAGTCAGACGTTAATGCCTCTAGTATACTCGTGTTCTGTGTAATTAGTAGAATGGAAATATACAACTTTTCGGGTTTTTTTTTTTTTTACAGAAAAGCCGCTACTCTGGATAATTACCCTTAACACTCATCTCACAACATACTGAAAAACGTTAGCCAATAATGGTAATAATAGATCAAAACATTTTTGCCATCACCAAAGACTACTAACAACTACATGCCATCACTCACCACCTGCCTTTCTGAGTCTATTATCTTTATACACATATTTGACTGATTCATATGTGACCAGATTCAGACTAGCCTCCAAAAGACCAAACATCTCTCCTACTTTCATGCTACTGGCAGAGTACTGTAGTAGAGGGATTTATTTTCTGGAAACTCACAAACAGAACATTAATAAATGCTAATACTTTTGAGAAGTTATCCTCAACTGGAATGTTGTTGGGACTGAGTTATTTAGGACTTGATACCGTTATTCATAAGACCAAAACTGCTTCCTTTTCTGATATTTTAAAGAACTGCATATCTTATTAAAGGAACACTATTAAGAATGAGGTAACTTCTGAAAAGTTTGTTTAATACATCTCAAAGTAATTGGTGTGCTAGTTTGATGTTAACATTGGTCTTGCCAAGTAAATACTGACTATGCTCTACAACTATATCTCTGACATACTGTTAGAAGCTCCAAAATAGATCATCAACAAGGGGTGAGTGTTTCTAGTACACACACTGCCAGGCTAGGCAATGGGTGGAGAATGGTCAAGTAGGTACAACTGTCTCAACTCCCTACCTCTCTTCTGTTTTTAAAGCTGGGTGCAGCTTTGTTGGGTAAGCAGTGGCAGCTGATAATGACCATGCACCTGGGCCAAATCACATTTTTAACCACATCTTCACCTCACATAGCAGCCCCACAATGGGATCACACCAGGGTTGGGTTTCCATCCCCTCTCACAACAGACCCCACAAAAACTGCAGTTATATGCTGGGTTGCAAAGCAAGAAGCAGCCACACCACACCATTCCCACAATCACCTGTCCAAGAACAGATTTAACAGGAGTCATGCTTATACACATATCCCAACATAATCTGTGTATGTACCTTTCTTTACTTACAGTGCTTTCATTCTTGTGGAAACATCTGTAATGGAACATGGTCCATTTCTGTGACATCATCAAACAATATTGTTATAGAGCTCTCAAAATTTAGAATTGTTCTTCNAATGGAACATGGTCCATTTCTGTGACATCATCAAACAATATTGTTATAGAGCTCTCAAAATTTAGAATTGTTCTTCTTCCTATTCAAATCTTAAATTATACTCACAAAATAAGTCCTGAGCGATGAAAACAATGGGTTCATATCAAAATNTTCTTCCTATTCAAATCTTAAATTATACTCACAAAATAAGTCCTGAGCGATGAAAACAATGGGTTCATATCAAAATATAACCGCTGGTTAATAATAGCTCTCTTCTTAGGATCTTTGGGATAAAGAGAGTCATCTTTAGCATATTGGTCAACCAAGTACTCCATAATAGCTCGGCTATAAAAAAAAATCATAGTTTTTTACAGTATTGTACAGTAAACAGAAGAAAAAGAACACTACATTATAATGAACCTCCACTCACCTTTCCCACAAAATGAAGCCATTATCATCCAAAGTAGGAACTACATGTTGTGGATTCATCTATAAACAGAGATGTGATGTGAAAGTCAGAATCTTACAAATAATAGATTAATACTTGAGGTGCCTTCCTTTTTTATGATCTGGTATCCCATTTCCACTAAAGTACAACAATTATGAATGTCTCAATCAACATAAGCACTTTTACTTAAAAATTACTAGAAATACTTGCTTTGACAAAAATTCAAATAATATGGAAAGAACTAGGTACAAGGGAAGACTTGCAGAAATCAAAAACTATTAGTGTTTCTGCTTGCAGAAAATTTACATATAATCCAACACTTTTCATGCTAGACTGACAGGCATGTTTAAAACATGCAAGTAAAATTTTACTACTATTTTTTTTTTTGCACCGAGATCATAAATGTTGTTACAGTTTATAATCACATGAAATTTCCTGTCCAAGCTTTCCTTACAANTTTTTTTGCACCGAGATCATAAATGTTGTTACAGTTTATAATCACATGAAATTTCCTGTCCAAGCTTTCCTTACAAAAAAAAATTGACATCTTATGCTCTCAAACGTACTATTTCTATTCTTTCACTAAATAATAAAAATTATAAATCAATTGTTTTCAAAAATGCTAGGCATATTTTTACAGTTGAATTGGCATCTTGTTAATTGCAAGCATTTGCAGCATGTTTCCATTAACAACAATGCTGTAAATTAAAGGGAAACAAAGAGAAATGTGTTACTTTGGGAAAAGCATATGAAAATCTTGCTGTCACATTGTCAGTGACAGAGATTGAATTGACAACCATGCTGTCTCATTTATGAGCAGAGATAGACATTTCTCAACAATTTGCAACAGTTCTCGCAGCAATTTAGAGATTCATTTTCAATATAATCTTCATAGTGAGTTATGGGTTAACCTATATGACGACCACAAATTTCACAGCCATTTAGTAATGGCAAAATACAGGTGATACAATACATTTTGGTACTCTTTCTCTGATTAAAAATTTTTATCTCACAACTCAATTTTTACAGCAGTGAGTCAGATTAAAAAATTTAGGGCTTAGAGGAAGCTGACTTACTGCTTCCAGTATATAAAATAACTATAAAACGCACGCAATGGTAAAAATAAAAGCATCTCTATTGTGGACTTCAGAAGGGACTTCTAAAAGACGGCCATTCATTACCATAGCAAAATTAAAATATGAAATGATGTATAATATATGCTGCCTATAAAGGAATTAACATGATTTTTCAAAATTAAACTCTTAAGAGGGAGACAAGGTGTAAAATGTGTTGTTATGCACACAGCTGTAGGATACCTAATATATTGTACTTAAGGTTTATTAATTTGAATTGATAATGGAAATATGTTTTGTGAGGATCATTGTAATTGCCATCAGGCATACAGTACAAATAGAATATTAATTTCAAATNTAATGGAAATATGTTTTGTGAGGATCATTGTAATTGCCATCAGGCATACAGTACAAATAGAATATTAATTTCAAATAGTTGTTTCTGCAGTAATTAATAAATGCAAAATGTAGTGTCAGGGGATGCCTGCTCAACAAAAAAGGTATTATTAGGAAATTACCCCGATTCAATGTTTCCATGACTTCTAATAACATTTTTAAGGAAGTTAGAATTGTGAACAGAAGGCAGCTCATTAGAGGACTCGTTTTGTGTTTAAAATGACCACCAGCAAGAAGGGCCACACACATTCAAAGCATTCTGGCCAGCCAATAACAAGTCAGAGACCATGAGGGAATTTCCTCAAGCCATACAATAGGGTGTAATAAAATGTATTAAAATCTGAACTTGATATATGAATTTTTGATTGAAATTTGTAACATGAGACATTAAGGATATATGCCCAGTATTGTTTAAGTTGAAAGTAATATGGTAACTAAATGTGGAATTTGTTTCTGTGTGGGTGTCTAAAGGGAGTCACGGTTTAGTTGGAAGGGAGGGTGAAGGCTTACCCTTTTGTTGGACAATCAGGGCAAAGACCATATGCCCATTTCAGAGAGGGAGTTGGTTGTTGGCTTACGAGGCGTACAGATACTCAGGTTCAACTGCGAGCCAACTTTGAAAAACTGAAGTGATATAATTTTATTTAAACTGATTCGCAAGACATGGTTGCTTACAGAATCCATTTAACATTCCCACATCACAGAGGGATCGTGAATGAGAAATTGATTGGACCCCATGTTGTATTTTGAATTTAATTAGCAGCTGGACTTGCATAAAAAGAACTACTAAAAGGATCATGTGCATGTTAACAGTTTATTCACATCCTATAGTATTTACGATACATACGCAAGTGGTGGGAGGGGCACGCGGTGACTGAGTGGTTAGCCTGCTCGTCTTCCACCAAGGCGAACCGGGTTTAATCCCCAGCTGGGTCACTCACTGATTTTCACAAGTGGGAATTGTGCTGGACGGTGCAGCTGGTCAGCAGGTTCTCTCGGGGGTCTTCCATTTCCCCCACCCTGGTATTCCAGCACTTCTCCATTATCATCTCACTTCATCTCATCCATCCTGCTGAAGGCAATGACAACCACCGCTGTATCATCCTGCCTAGTTGCTAACCGGGTTGCTAACCTCCATACACACATACACGCAAGAGGGAGGCGACAGTGTTTTCACAAAATCTTCCAACATTTCTTAAATCCGGTATGATATTGCGATGTTTTTTGCTTCACAATAATACAAATACAAATGCCTAACAAACATTTTATGAATTTTCTAAAACTTAACCTTTACAGAGTGAAAAGGGGGGAAAATATGTTTCCATGGATTCTGTACTCTTTAATACAAACCTCATGGGACCTGCATTTTTGCAGTTTGTAACAATGAAGTTTGTACCAACAGGTGTTGTGGTAACTATACGAATTATAAAAAAATTAATATATTGACTTTATGAGTTAGCAAATTGGAAAATAAGGCATAACAGAATACGTCTTCTTATAGGCTATTCACGGTAAAGTGAGTACTTATTGAAGCCCTCTCATTTGGAATAAGTCAATATATATATTTTATTGTAGCCTTAGATGTTAACTTTTGAGTCTGGTGGAACATAAAACTGTGTTTATTACTTCCATGGCAATATTTATTTAAAAATGGTTTGGAAGGATAAAACATGGCTGATAGAAAAAAAGTAACTAGGGCCTATAAAGTGCTCACTTTACCGTGAATAGCGTATACCAGTGGGCACGACATTACTTTGTAATATAAATTAACAGATATTTTTATTAAGCATACAAATTACCATTCAATTCCTATTCACTGCACGAAGAAAGAAGCAAACTTTGTATTAAAAAGNTTTTTATTAAGCATACAAATTACCATTCAATTCCTATTCACTGCACGAAGAAAGAAGCAAACTTTGTATTAAAAAAGTTTTTTTTTAATGAGGAGTCACTGTACTGCTTAAACCTGTAGAAACTGCGGTGCTTTACACTCCAGAAAATTACCCATTCAAGTGCCTTTAAAAAAATTAAATACATCAGATATAAATATTAAATNGGTGCTTTACACTCCAGAAAATTACCCATTCAAGTGCCTTTAAAAAAATTAAATACATCAGATATAAATATTAAATTCTATGGGCAAGAGTATTAGAAACACACTAAAAGACTTAAAAGCTCTTATCATATTCTATTTGCCACAAACTAATTTGAATACAAATTAAATTGTAGATGGATGTACTAGCTGCTGAAAAACATAAGTAATTTAAATTTGCCACTCTCCAAATTTACAGTGGGCAAAGCCAGGGGAAAGGGAAGGGGAATAAATAACTTTCTTACTTCTTTAATTCCNCACTCTCCAAATTTACAGTGGGCAAAGCCAGGGGAAAGGGAAGGGGAATAAATAACTTTCTTACTTCTTTAATTCCGGATGGGCAAAATCATAGGGTTCAGCTTGTACATAACTATAGTTAATAGATAAATCAGTTGCCTTTATATATTCTGGGTCCATTTGTTCTTTGAGTCTGGTGTTAATAGGTTTAATGTTCATATTGATGCCCAGATCCTTTGCCAAGAGCAACACTGCTCTACATGGAGGACTCCATTCCATGGAATACAAGTGCATTGGCATTGTGGTTATTGAGCAGTGCCAACTGAAATAAAGAGAACATTCATTCATCTTATTTAAAAACTTCCAAATATTTAATCAAAAGATCACACAGAGTTATAAAACAAAATACAGAAAAGACATATATAAACTATTGTTACAAGTCGCCTGGAGTTCGTGATGGATGGAGATCTTGATAAAAATAAAAGAACTAAATTTCTTCATTTATTTACAATGTTATAAAATTAAATTGTAATGANCGTGATGGATGGAGATCTTGATAAAAATAAAAGAACTAAATTTCTTCATTTATTTACAATGTTATAAAATTAAATTGTAATGATGCAGATATAATAATTATCAGGATAGTTGGTTAGTTTCCTTTTGTTTTGCGAGACTTTGTAATATTTTATCAGGATTCAAAGTTATTGCTGTGGTAGTATGTTTATTGGTCATACGTTTGCCTTTTCAGATATCTAAGTTTTTGTTCACGTCAGCATTTGTAGATAGAAGCTTTCCACCTTCAGTGGACATGTTTTCCTTCCAGAAGGTTCTGGAAGTTTGATTATATTTTCACTACGATGCAGTTCGGCATGGCTTGGGGAGTGGTATTCTGACCCACGCCATGCCATTATTTGGTCACGTTTTTGGCACCCTGGAGCAAGGAGTGGGGGTAGGCACAGGTTGACTTATACCATGTGTGCCTACCAACCGCTAACGAAACAGTAGACAACCAGCAGACACGTCGAGGTGGTAAATATCCCCCACACCAGCAAACTTTATACTGCTAAATTATTTCTCCGCCGGTGTGGGAGGTCGCTAGAGTGCCAGGAGGGAACTAACGTGCATCCTGCTTTCATAATTCCTCTTGCGATGCAAGCTTTAAATGATGTGAGTAATAAATAAACTACTGCGGCGCTGCACTTTGTTTGTTTGTCTGGTGAAACTGACGGTTTGTGACTCTGCCTACTTGAAGCTTCTGTGTGAACTGTTTCTTTTCAATATTAAATTTAATTACAGTATCTAAACCGAAACTTGACTTTATTTTATATTTATTTTGCACCTTTTTTTTTTAAGTTTCATGTGTCTACCGATTGAGCAAACCGAACTGTAATTTCCAGTCGCCACTTCTGGCGACTGCAACATTACATCACACAGCTATTATTTACAACATTAAACTACTTATCTCTACTTATCCCTTAATATTCCTATCACTGAGCACATTATCTATGCAATTTCAATTATAAGTACTTATCAGTGTTTTTAAAAAAACAACAGTCACTTCATCCTCTCTTACTAGTTACACATATACAACAAAAATGTCCAGTGCCATACAGTAACATGTAATGATGCAGTATTCTTAATTTTCGGGACCGGGACACGTGTTTCATTTTTGTTCGTTTTTCCTAGCTTCATAGTATTTTTATTGTATTCAATATTAAAGCCATGGTGGCTTGTTTTACAGTGGTGGTTTGTTTTACTGTGATAGTACGTTTATCGGGCGGACGTTTGCAGTTTCGTTTCGAACGTTGGAGTTTTTGTTAAGCGTCAACATTAGATTAGCTTTTTCAGACGGCGTCAACAGTTTTAGTTCCTTCTGCGCAGTTTCGATAACGTGAGGAGAGCGTGCGTGGCCAGGCCCTTATCTCAGGAGAGGGGGGTGATAGGCAGCACAAAGACTTGTGTGCCTGTCGCCCTTCAAGCAGTAGATATCGTCAGTTAAAATTTTGTTGGCGAGGAAGTCAGTTGGAAGGCAGTCACCCTTCAGTTCAGTGGTAGAATGGTCGTCTAGGCCGCGTCGGGTGTGACGCTAACCCCCACATTGACCAACTTGAACTTACGAGATTATTTCTATGCCGGTGTGGGGGGTCGCCACATTTCTTATTTCTTTGAGCCAGTTTGTACGAAACATAATAATTCATAAATGACTGTGGCACCGTTATGCACTTGTATGGTTATCTGTGAACATTTTGTACTCTGCATATATGAACATCGTATGTGAATTGTGTGACGTAAATAGTAAATAAAAGTATAGAACAAAATACACCGGAACTTTACTTTATTTCATAATTAATTGCCTTAATTAATTGTCTCGTGTACTACCTTTGAGCTAGACGAGTGATAAGTTATAGCCGAGTGTCAACTTATAGCCGTGTAACTGTAGCGGCCAACATTACAAACATCACTCCAAATGTGTGCCAATAATGCATTCAGTCCAACTTTCCTACAGTCCAGCCAATCAGTCTCACTCTTTACTTGCCCCATTCCTCGCAGACTACACTCGCTGTTATTTGCATCGTTGCACATTGTTCTGATAGTCACCACACACCTAGTGCTAAGGACTATACAAAATGTAAAGTAAGGAAGAAACACGTATGGGTAACAATGTGTGAGGTGCAGATTGCCACACTTTGTCAGCACCAAATTAAACTTTATGTAACACCCCTACTGTGTATGCGATGGTTGCATGTGCATAAGTTTGTTAAGGTAAGATTTGAAATCCAACAAAATATTAAATTGCAAAAAAATATTGTTGTGGTAATTATCCAAAGTAGCTGCTTTTCTGAAGGAAACGTCCTAGACCCACAAAAGTAGCATTAATAGGTTCTGCACAGCTTACCTTTTTAATATTGAGGAGGGCTTAACGTTAAAATAAGTAGAACATATTAAATAAATCGTCAAAAGTACGAGCAGTTCGGCCGCTCTGTTTACATGGGTCGCCATGTTTAATGGCTCCGTATCGCTGTTTCCCCATGCTACCTACCGGCCGCGGATATTCAGGAGGGCGTTATGTTAAAATATGTAGAACGTATTAAATAAAATAGTTAATAGTACGAGCGGCCCGCCGCTTTGTTTACATCGGACGCCTTAATTTTTGGTGAAATAATGTAATAGTTAAGTGAATAAATGCGCATTGTGCCGTCACCTTATTGGCTGTGGTCTGTAGACGTCATTGTCACAGAATGTTACGTTGCAGTTGAGAAGCCATTAGTAGCAGTTCAGAAGCGAGATAGTGCGGATGTGTTTTTTGCGATTGTGAGTGGTGACGTCCGAATCCGACTGTGCAAAGGCTTGTGATTTAAGATTGGAGGGTGCAAGAACGAGTGCTTCTGTCCATAATATTTGCCTATGTGGCAGGTGTTACTTAATGTTTTAGTAGATAGTGGTGTTTTGTTGATCGAGGTAAGATGCACGGCAGTTGAATGGGTCAAGGACAATGGAATTGTACCCGCCGCCTGCCTAGGTGGGTTGATTCATATACTTCCGGTGTGTTAACTGTTACTTTAAAACCCTAAAATCCTAGATTAGACGACAATCTTAGCATATTTTAAAACCCTAAAATCCTNTGTTAACTGTTACTTTAAAACCCTAAAATCCTAGATTAGACGACAATCTTAGCATATTTTAAAACCCTAAAATCCTAGCGTAGTTTAAAACCCTAAAATCCTAGATTAGACTAAAATCCTAGCGTATTTTAAAACCCTAAAATCCGAGGTTAGTTTAAAACCCTACAATTGAAGGTTAGTTTAAAAATGTAAAATAGTGATTCACTCATCGTGGGGTTACGTTCTGTTAGGTTATGTTAATTCCCCTAGCATATTCGTGTTCTGCATAATTAGTAGAGTGAAAATATACTTTTCGTTTTTTTTATTTTACAGAAGTCACTAAACTGGATAACTACTAANTTAAAACCCTACAATTGAAGGTTAGTTTAAAAATGTAAAATAGTGATTCACTCATCGTGGGGTTACGTTCTGTTAATTCCCCTAGCATATTCGTGTTATGCATAATTAGTAGAGTGAAAATATACTTTTCGTTTTTTTTATTTTACAGAAGTCACTAAACTGGATAACTACTAANTGCATAATTAGTAGAGTGAAAATATACTTTTCGTTTTTTTTATTTTACAGAAGTCACTAAACTGGATAACTACTAAAAATTATATATTTAGTTTTATCTACACTGAGAAATAATTTAATTAACCTTGGGTATTCTTGCAAGCTAATTACACCATCTTGCATGGATAACATTGCTGGTATAATTTCTAATTAAAAGGACTGTACCATCTACCAACAATGTGGGAGTCCCACAGAGTACCAGTAATCCATTATCATTTACATACATGAGGAATAATAAGTGCCCTAAAACGCTTCCTTGTAGAACACCAATGGTAATGTGACTGGTTACTCTCAATCTGTACCTTTTGACAACGAACCTGGTTATTTCATTCCAAGATATTTGAAAGTAAATTACGTAGACACTTTCTCCTCTTAACATTTTTTTCTACGTTGCAAGAATAGTTTTTTAAATACTATATTTGCCAACTATCTAAATATTATTTGTGCAAGCATTCAATTTCAGAAACATTAAAGTGGAAACGATCGAACACAAACTCTACATGCAAGGAGTCAAAAATTACATTTTTTCTTAAGTTAATTGGTTTATAAGTTCGTGACCTGTGATAATAGATTACCTAGATAGCTATACTCGGTAATTATCCAAACGAATTTGCTTGTTGAAACCACGACCAGAAAATCTTGTGGCCACGTTAATCAGCAGAAAGATCTTATCTGTTGTAGCTCAACGACATCTAACCAAAACCCAGCATTTCGGGTGACTTTCAGGCATTTAAATTACACAAAAGGGTTTAAGTCCAACAAACTTGCAGGAATTAATAAATTCTCTTATTTAGAAGAGAGGATAACTNAAATTACACAAAAGGGTTTAAGTCCAACAAACTTGCAGGAATTAATAAATTCTCTTATTTAGAAGAGAGGATAACTTTATTTGTATACGATTCAGTAACGGGAGTTCGAAATTGTTTGCGTGTTTCTTGTTGTTGCAATGTTGCCAGGTGTGANAAGGGTTTAAGTCCAACAAACTTGCAGGAATTAATAAATTCTCTTATTTAGAAGAGAGGATAACTTTATTTGTATACGATTCAGTAACGGGAGTTCGAAATTGTTTTCGTGTTTCTTGTTGTTGCAATGTTGCCAGGTGTGAGAAAATTACATTAGAAGTTTACTTTTAAGAACTCAGAATAAACTCCGTATGGAGAATAATAATATCAAACAATTTTCCGAACAAATTGAAAATATAAATTATGTTTTAAATTATTTTCGAAAAAAATATGTGCAAATGCACATTCTCTTAAAACTGTTTGCACAGTGGAAACAACTGTCTCTAGACCTACTGGGAATTGTGTGCATGTTACAAGCGAATAATGAAAAGGAAAAATTAACATTAAATTTTTCACGAGTAGATTTACTATTCACTATCTTGTAGGCACACACATTATTCATGAGAATGTTTACAAAAGAAACAAAAATACGTTAAAAAAATACAATTATAAAAAAGAACTCTTCTTACTGTCAAACTCGGTTACTCGCAGTTATCGTCATTGTTCCGCATGTACATTATATGGTTTATTAAATTGACGAATTCTGCATTATCACTTAAGACTGTCACTTTGACTTGCTTCGCAAGAGTGTTGCAGTTTTTAACATTTTTAAAACTGTAATGTGTTTCTTTAAATCACCTTTCCCCGACGATATAGTCAGATGTTGATCACAAGCTGAACAAAATATATAAAAAGGGCCCATTTTAAATGTTTCTTATTGTGCCACAAAGGTGACATGTGGTTTCCACATGCTCGAAAAATTGTAATGTAAAATTATTACAACAAGTGCGGAAAATGCAGCAAAATACACTGAGGCAACAAAATTCATTGGATACCTCCTAATATCGTGTCGGACCTCATTTTGCCCGGCGAAGTGCAGCAACTCGACGTGGCATGGTCTCAACAAATCGTTGGAAGTCCCTTGCAGAAATATTGAGCCATGCTGCTTCTATAGACGTCCATAATTGCAAAAGTGTTGCCACTGCAGGAGTTTGTGCACGAACTGACTTCTCGATTAATGGGATTCATGTCGGGCGATCTTGGTGGCCCAATCATTCGCTGGAAATTTCAAGAATGTTCTTCAGACCAATCGCCAACAGTTGTGGCCCGGTGACATGGTGCATTGTCATCCATAAAAATTCCATCGTTGTTTGGGTACATGAAGTCCATGAATAGCTGCAAATGGTCTCCAAGTAGCTGAACATAACCCTTTCCAGTCAATGATCGGTTCAGTTTAACTAGAGGACCCAGTCCATTCCATGTAAAAACAGTCCACACCATTGTGGAGCCACCACCAGCTTGCACAGTTTCTNAACTAGAGGACCCAGTCCATTCCATGTAAAAACAGTCCACACCATTGTGGAGCCACCACCAGCTTGCACAGTTTCTTGTTGACAACTTGGGTCCATGGATTAGTGGGGTCTACACCTCACTCGAACCCTACCATCAGCTCTTACCAACTGAAATCGGGATTCATCTGACCAAGCCTGGGTTTTCCAGTCGTCTAGGGTCCAACCGATATGGTCATTAGCCCAAGAGAGGCGATGTCATGCTGTTAGTAAAGGTACTCGAGTAGGTCTTCTACTGACATAGCCCAGTACAGCCAAAGTTCGCCACATTGTCTAAACGGGCATGTCCGATGTACGTCCCACATTGATTCCTGCGGTTATTTCACGCAGTGTTGCTTGTCTGTTAACACTGACCATTCTGCACACACGTCGTTGGTCTCGGTCATTAAGTGCTGGCGGTCGGCCACTGTGTTGCACATGGTGGGAGGTTATGCCAGAAATGAGGTATTCTCTGCACACTCTTGACACTGTGGATCTCGGAATTTTGAATTCCCTAACCATTTACGAAATGGAATATCCCATGCGTCTAGCTTCACCTACCATTCCGCGTTCAAAGTCTGTTAATTCCCGTCGTGCGGCCATAATCATGTCAGAAACCTTTTCACATGAATCNGCTTGTCTGTTAACACTGACCATTCTGCACACACGTCGTTGGTCTCGGTCATTAAGTGCTGGCGGTCGGCCACTGCGTTGCACATGGTGGGAGGTTATGCCAGAAATGAGGTATTCTCTGCACACTCTTGACACTGTGGATCTCGGAATTTTGAATTCCCTAACCATTTACGAAATGGAATATCCCATGCGTCTAGCTCCAACTACCATTCCGCGTTCAAAGTCTGTTAATTCCCGTCGTGCGGCCATAATCATGTCAGAAACCTTTTCACATGAATCACTTGACTACAAATGAAAGCCCAACCAATGCACTCCCCATTTATACATTTTATATGCGATACTACTGCCATTTGCATGTTGCTATCCCATGACTTTTGTCACCTCTCTGTAGATCGCAATGGAGTGTTGTGCGATGGTAGTGATGTATGGTTACATTTAAATAATGGTAGTGGCCTAGATGAAATGGTGTCACTAGAAAAATATTGGTTTTGTGTGCGGTGTAGTGACGATATTAAAAATGACGAAGGTAAATAAAACAAATGGAGATGTGTGTACACAAAAAATGACCAGCATCGGCGAGAATGGCCTCATTAAAATTGACGTAATTCCTAGTCAAATTAAGTAAAAGAGCTTGCAAAATAAGCATTTACCTTGTAACTGTCGTTATAATGAAAAGTCGATTAAACACCATCATTTACATACTTCAGAAAGAAATGCACGAGTTGAAAACCAGGAATGAACATCNATGAAAAGTCGATTAAACACCATCATTTACATACTTCAGAAAGAAATGCACGAGTTGAAAACCAGGAATGAACATCTTCAAAATCAAATTGTAGGGCTAAGTCAAAAACTAGATGAGAGGGAATTTGCAGGACCAAAAGAAAAAAAAAACTGGCATACACTCACATACTACCCCAACCCAAGCAAATTTCCATTTTCCATTGAAAAATAAATTTAGTGTTCTTCGCAGTNTGAAAAGTCGATTAAACACCATCATTTACATACTTCAGAAAGAAATGCACGAGTTGAAAACCAGGAATGAACATCGTCAAAATCAAATTGTGTGGCTAAGTCAAAAACTAGATGAGAGGGAATTTGCAGGACCAAAAGAAAAAAAAACTGTCATACACTCACATACTACCCCAACCCAAGCAAATTTCCATTTTCCATTGAAAAATAAATTTAGTGTTCTTCGCAGTGTCGAAGATTTCCCACCCCTAAAACTTAGGCCTTCTTCAATATACTGGTGGGTCAAGTAAGTTACCATCAAACAATTTCCATACACCCAGGAAGGTAAAGTTTTCTCCAAAATCATCAAAGCTTCGTATTTATTCAGCTAACCATGATTGTGGACTTGCAGAAATAGTCCTTAGCAAGACGACAGAGGCAGATGTTTTCAGCTCGGTGAAGCCAGGGGCAGTATTTAAAGATGTTGTCCAAGAGTTAGGAAATGACTTTTATTATCTGAACAGAAATGAAGTAGTAGTGATTTATGCAGGTGATAATGACATCTACGAGAACCAAGCTGCAACTGTAACAAAAAACTTAAAATCATTATTGCCTGTCCTTAGTCACACTAATGTAGCTGTTTGTAATCTAGATCCCAGGTAAATGTTGAGAAATAAATGTGTTTATGTTCAAATTGAGAAAACTAATGTTAAAATTGAAAAGTTATGCTTGCAGTTCTGTCATGTGTCATTAATTTATGTAAACAGTCTGTCAAGAGACTGCTTTACAAGACATGGCTTACACAAATTGCAGAGGTAAAGACAAAGTAGCCAGTCTTATTGTCAAGCAAATTAGTATTTCCAAACTGGTTGAGTCAAATGATGCAATTGTTCTCTCTTGAGAATGTAGTTCAAAAAACTAAATTCTGGCCCATTACCTAGCTTCTCTTGTAAACGAAATATAGGGCCTACTAAAACATGTTTAACTACAGTCACAGTACCTATAAATATCAGTGTATAAAAACCGGTCAGGTCAAAAGTTTGCAGTTTACTTAAAGTTAAAAGTTTGGATCTTCATGCTAATGTACTGAAATTGAATTCAGGTAACGAAGGAAATCTAGCCTTAACCAGAGCAGGTAAACTGTATTCTATCACAACATCTGTAGTTTGTATAACAAAATTGATGAATATATACTCAGCAATGCACCTTTGAACATGATATCGGAATCAATTACATGTAATATAACTAAACGGACATCATTTGAACAATGAGGAGATACGTAGCATTTATATTCCTGGCTACATATTAAAATTAAAAAAATGAAGTAAATACTTGGTACGAGGTGTATGCCTCTACATCAAAAGTAATTTGGAATTTGAAGAACTATATATGTCGAATTTGTGCTGGGAAAAAGATTTTGTGTGTGCAGCAGGATCCATATTAGTATCAGGAAAGAAAATTGTACTTCTGGCTGTTCATATTTCACCTTCTGGAGATTTTAAATTTTTTTTAGAATATTTTAAAATTATTCTTACAAACCTTTTTTAAAATGACACTGAAATAAACACTTGTGGTGATTTTAATATAAATTCCCTATCAGAAAGCTTACAGCTTCACTAGTTATTGTACTTACTGAACACATTTAATTTAGTTCAAACAGAAAACTTTCCTACTAGAATTGCTAACAATTGTTCAACAACTCTAGATTATGTAATTATAAACAAATTAACCACACATGCTTATGAAGTAACGCCCCTCTACAATGCTCCTTCTGAAAATGACTGTAAGTCATTACAGTATTTCAACTACAAGAAAGGTAATCATTAATGATCAATTAGTAAATGAACTTACTTAAAGAGTCATTAAATAAAACGTCTTGGCTAGACGTGTATAACAGTACAGATACTAACTTAAAATTTAATTTATTTCACAACAATACCGTCTGCAGAATTTTTGAATCCTGCTTTCTAAAAATGTCTGTTTATAAATTCCAGACAATGGATAAGGACTGGTTAACCAGTAGCATAAAAAACATCATGTAAAATGAAATATGTGCTTTATAAAGAATGTAGAAATAGAAATGACACAGAAATAAAAAATTATTATAAAAAATTATAAAAAAATCTCATTAACAATAATAATAAAAGTAAAGTAAATGCATTATGATAGACTTATTGAATCTTCAGATAATAAGATAAAGGCTTCCTGGAATACCATTAAACTAAATTCTGACATAATTAATAAACCTGAATCCAGGACCACAATCAAAGTAAATGGCGTAGAGACAGATTTCCCCTCTTCAGTTGCTAATATTTTTAATAAACACTTTCTTTCAGTAGCAGATTCTTTGTTCTCTAAAATTTATTCATCGAAAACATCTTTAACATTTATAACCAAAGCTCATTCTTGCCCTTATCCCAGTACAATGGTAACTAAAGCCACACCCACATATACATGTAAAAAACGAAGTTCCTGCTTACAAAATATTCACATGGCTTTGGCGAAATTAATAGCAAATTATTTTTAAAAATTATTAATACAATTAGCGTTCCTCTCAGTCATATACTCAACTTTTCAATGAAATCTGGAATTCACCCTGATCGGTTAAAACTTGCGTTAATTAAGCCCCTGTATGGAAAAGGTAAAAAAATTGTTTGACAATTATATGTCAATTGTATTAATATCAACTTTTTCTAAAAAATTTGAAATTTTTATGGACAAAAGGTTTGTTGCCCCCCTGGAGGATAACAACATCATAACCAGTACACGGCATAGTTTTAGATCAGTGTTATCTGATAGCCATGCTGTATTTGATTTTACAACCCACATTCTGAAACAATTGTACAATAGAAATTATGTAACTCTGTGATTTGTCAAAAGTTTTTGACTTTGTCAAACATAATGCACTTTTGGACAAATTGAAATATTATGGAATTACTGACAATATTTACAATTGGATTTCCACGTATTTATCATGGTGTGGTATTNTGACAATATTTACAATTGGATTTCCACGTATTTATCATGGTGTGGTATTCTGTAGTGTATTGCTTATAATGTTGTATGTGTGTGGTGTGACTGAAGTGTTCTGGATTATTTTTGGTACAGTACTGCTGGTCGGTAGAGTTATTAGTACTTGGGTTTGGTATACTGGAGGTATATTGGTGTGGTCGACATGGTTATTGATATGGGTGGTTGGTACAATTAATTTGTTTGTTTGTCTGGTTTGGTGGTTGTTATGTTTGATCGGTAATCTGCCTTGGATATTTGATAGGTTTCTGCTGGTAATTATGCTATTGCAGACATGATACCGATGTGATTTTTTAAATATTTATTTGGTGTGAATATATAGTATGTTTGATATTATGGTTGCGATGAATATTTTTTTGGTGTCGGTTGGCAGAGAAGAAGGTATGGGCAGTAAGTATATTTATTTTTGTAAGGTTGTGCGGACTGAATGGTTGAGATGTGCTTGAGTTATATTGGGTGGCGTGAGTTGCATGTATATGGTGTCTTGTGTCGACTGATAGAGCACATGAAATGGGGGTTAGGTTATAGGCTGGTCTTCACTGTATAGTTGCTTCATGTACTTGAGTTGTGATAGATAGTATGTTTAGTGTGTTGGGTGGTATGGTTGATCTGAGTTTTCCTTTGGTTATAGGAGATAGTAAATACCACCATATTTGGTGGTATTGTTTCCAGTATGTGTGTGTCATGTCATGTACTCTTAGGGCATGCTTGAGTTAAAGTTGTGGGTATTTGCAGTGAGTGTATATGGCTGGTGTCAGTTGGTATGTTGGATGGTATGANCATGCTTGAGTTAAAGTTGTGGGTATTTGCAGTGAGTGTATATGGCTGGTGTCAGTTGGTATGTTGGATGGTATGATAAGAAGTCGATTGTGTCGTTGTGTTTGAAATGGCTTTGTATGGTATGGACTGTATGTTTTCTTGGTATGGCTGTTTCATTTTTTTAGTATTATTGGGTTATATGGTGATTGGTATATTTGGCTCATCCGATCTGTACAGCTGCTTAGGTACTCTTGAGTTATTGCGGATGGTATGGATGATGAGTTGGGTGGTATAATTTATAATAATAATGATTGAGTTTTTCGTGTGTTATGTAAAATGGCATCGCTGGTTGGTACTTTGAGTTGTCTGGTATCAGTCGGTTATGTTGGTTTGACAGATGGCAGTGTTACAATGTTTCAAAAGTCAGTGGGCTGAACCAGGTTCGTTAAGGCATGGAGGTTTTAAATAATTAAAGGAGTTAATTACAATTTCTTAATTTTATTTACAGTAACTACAAACACTATTCTATCGATCCAAATTCGCACAATAAATAGATATCTCTTGCTGTTAATGAATTCAATCAATACAATCTACAATTGCCTCAAAGAAATTAATGTAATAAAATAATTAAAAATCAGTCCCAACATACAGTGTATCAACACCTATTCAATTATTTTATAAATTATATGTCCATATTCGAGAGTTTCAATATTTACAATGAAATCCATATTACATGTTCATTCGGTCCCACCCCAGTTTAGTCAACGTCCCACCAGTCTGAAATGCTCTAGAGATTTCGGAGCACCCTTACACAGAGTAGCCTTTACTCGTCGGGTATCACGCCCTCTCGCCCATTCACACCACAAACTCCTCGTCCGCCTTCGCCTCGCAGTCTCCCATCGTCATCCGTCCCCTTCGCTAATGTCTCTCGCTGCCCCATGCATATCTCGATCACCACAACCATCCAATTGGCTTCCACAAATAGACCACCGCCACTTGGACTGCTGCAATGTCTATAGGGCCGTTGGCCATCGCCTAGAAATTTCTCTAAAAGTCGCATTGTGCCAAGGGTCTAGTCCCCGAAATATTATTGTGCATTCTCTAAAGTCGTCTACTCATCTGGCAGGGGGAGGAGGGGCTGTGATGCAAGCCAGGTCGCCACTACCAATCATTCCCCCAGCTTTTGTGCGAGCGATGAGGTAGACCATCTTGGGGTGGGAGGGTGGAAGGTCGAAGTGGGCCACTGAGCCGGACCTCGCATGGAGCTCGCCTCTAGTGCGATCGTCGTCAGCGCATAACAGTAGGAATATTTGTTTTATGGTCTTTTCTGGAATGTATAGGTGCTTTTTATGTAATGGAGAATAGTATGATTGAGTTTTTCCCTTGGGTTATTGTGGATGGCATGGGTAGTGTGAATATATTTTTTTCTGGTGCCGGTCTGAAGAGTGGAAGCTATGGGCAGTAGGAATGATAGTGTTATGGGCTGGTCTGACATGTTTGGTGGCCTGATACACTTGAGTTATGATGAATTCTATGAGCGGTTTATTGAGTGGTATTTATTTTTAGTAATGACTGAGTTTTCTTGGGTTATAGGAGATGGTATGGCTAGTTGGTATGTTGGGTGATCTGGTATCAGACAGTTATGTAAGATTGACAGAAGGTAGGAATGAGTGTCACATGGACTGGCCTGTAATGTATTGTTGCTTGTGTACATGATATGCTGTTCAACTTTCTCTTGAGCTATATTGGATTTTAATTATAATTCGGCTTGCTTCAACTGTTCGTTTGTAAGTGTGAGGTGAATGTTACCCGAAGTGCCGATTTTCTGTAGGATGAATGATCTAAGCTTCCAGGGTCAAGGCATTTAATATTTTCAGAGTGGCTGAAATAATGATAGGAGACATATGTGAAATTTATTAATGATTTTTATCTGGACTTTGATAGGGTAGGTTATGTTCGGTTAGGTTTGATATATCTGGGCTTTGGTAAGTTAGGTTATGTTAATTTGACAGTAAGTGGAATGTTGGGTATTATGGGTCGACCTGGAATGTATTATTGTTTGGGTAGGTGTTTTGGTGTATTACCATGGCCAAGTTTTTTTTTTTAGTTATAGAGAATGGTGTATTTAATTTGTATGACTTGAGTTTTTCTTAGGCTACAGTGGATGTTANTATTTTTTTCTGGTGCCGGTCTGAAGAGTGGAAGCTATGGGCAGTAGGAATGATAGTGTTATGGGCTGGTCTGACATGTTTGGTGGCCTGATACACTTGAGTTATGATGAATTCTATGAGCGGTTTATTGAGTGGTATTTATTTTTAGTAATGACTGAGTTTTCTTGGGTTATAGGAGATGGTATGGCTAGTTGGTATGTTGGGTGATCTGGTATCAGACAGTTATGTAAGATTGACAGAAGGTAGGAATGAGTGTCACATGGACTGGCCTGTAATGTATTGTTGCTTGTGTACATGATATGCTGTTCGACTTTCTCTTGAGCTATATTGGATTTTAATTATAATTCGGCTTGCTTCAACTGTTCTTTTGTAAGTGTGAGGTGAATGTTACCCGAAGTGCCGATTTTCTGTAGAATGAATGATCTAAGCTTCCAGGGTCAAGACATTTAATATTTTCAGAGTGGCTGAAATAATGATAGGAGACATATGTGAAATTTATTAATGATTTTTATCTGGACTNCATTTAATATTTTCAGAGTGGCTGAAATAATGATAGGAGACATATGTGAAATTTATTAATGATTTTTATCTGGACTTTGATAGGGTAGGTTATGTTCGGTTAGGTTTGATATATCTGGGCTTTGGTAAGTTAGGTTATGTTAATTTGACAGTAAGTGGAATGTTGGGTATTATGGGTCGACCTGGAATGTATTATTGTTTGGGTAGGTGTTTTGGTGTATTACCATGGCCAAGTTTTTTTTTTTAGTTATAGAGAATGGTGTATTTAATTTGTATGACTTGAGTTTTTCTTAGGCTACAGTGGATGTTATGGCTGGTCGGTATGATGTGAGGCATACAGGGATATGTTTGCTTAGTGTAGGTCCTTTTTTATTTGGCATGTGTTAACTTAGAAATGTTCTTAACTGTGGTAGGTTAGGATTTTTCTGTAGTGTGGAATATTTGGTTTTATTCTGAACCCTATTAGGTTAGGCGATGTTAGGTCAGGTTTAATTTTATTTTCTGAACTGTTTTAAGTCAACTTTATTTGTGCATGCTTAAAGGATGGTGTATGCCGATAGGACCAAAGGAGTATGGGAATAAATTTGAAAGTTTTTATACGACTGGCTTAGTACAATATGAGTGGTCAAGTACAGTGCAAAAGGTAAAATTACCTATATGAATGAAAAAAAATAAAAGTTATGTATGAGGTGAGAAATTTAAAAGTAATATATAAAGTTGGCAGTTTAATACGAGCTCGTCTGATGGCTAAGAAAAATTAATTCCAAGATGGCTGCCTACAGGGAGTTAAAAATGAGTTAGTCAGCAGACGAGACAACGAAATAAGATGGTTGTTCGAGGGTACAGAGCATGGGAGGCGTCAGTA
Organism: Clitarchus hookeri; assembly: GCA_002778355.1. Lineage (NCBI taxonomy): Eukaryota > Metazoa > Arthropoda > Insecta > Phasmatodea > Phasmatidae > Clitarchus > Clitarchus hookeri. The sequence goes on from NQII01009066.1 coordinate 26,651, forward strand.
GGGTGCAAGGGGGTACAATTGCACCCCCCCCCCCCTTGTCAGGAAAGAAAATACATAGAAAAAAATTACATTTTTTTCTATTAAGTCACTGTTTGAATAAAAACTAAAGGCGTCTAGGTTGCAGTCCAAATTTGTTCATCACCTTGTCAATAAATTTAGTATCCTCCTCTACTCTTTTCCTGTGAACACTTAGTGTGCACAGGCCGCTTAGCCTCGCGTCTCCCATCGTTGAGCGATTCCACGTCTTGACACGTCGTAACGTGCTAAATGTACGTTCAATGCTACATGTTGTTGCTGGAATAGTTAAACCAATTTTGATTGCCTCACATACCGCTGGGTAAACGGAGTTGCTTGAACAATTACATCTGCGTATTCAACAACCGATTCATTAAAAACCGCATTATTTGCTTCATTTGTCTTCATCATCTCGTACCATGTGGTAGCCTTGGCAATAAAATTATGTAGAAGACCTCCCTAGAGGTTCTGTATATCTTCTGCTATCTCTAAAAATGCTAATTTGTCTAATTTTCTCATATTTTCTGGGTGAAGCTGCATAAGCGAAAATGCTTTCTTGTGTGTTGAATAAAATCGATTTTTTAGTGAAGAAATAATAGAATCTAAGTATGGGATAAATACAGATATTCTCAAAAATTCTTTCACATTTTCAGATGGTTGATTTTATCTGTAAGTCTGTTTTGCCACTACTCGAGGACTCTTAAATTCAACATCCAGTTTTTCGCAAATTTTTTGATCTTTCTCGAAAATGACCGCAAACTCCATAGAGGCATTATCGCGGTGAGATTGAAGCACATCAGTTAATTTATTTACGTGATCGTGTATTGCCTTTATATTCATATTTACTTCTTGTAATTGATTGCACACGGGTTCAAGTTTGGCAGAATAGGCAGCAATTACTAAAAGTGTCACAATGTATGTTGGAGTAGTTGCAGTCGTGTAGAGCTGATACGCTTTGGTTTTCGTTGTAGAGTTCGGCGCGTCCTGCGAAAGTTCTTGTAAAACTTGTACAATAATCAGAAAGTTTTAAGAACATTTTCTGATACTCTTGTACTTTGCTGTCCAACGCGTTTCACAAAATAGAGGTATATTTGGAATTTTATTCCTCCGCAACGTACTCTCTCTAAAAAAATGTATAATGTCCTTTGTAGTCCCAGCAGTATTTCTCACTTCACTGACAGTANTTATATTCACATTTACTTCTTGTAATTGATTGCACACGGGTTCAAGTTTGGCAGAATAGGCAGCAATTACTAAAATTGTCACAATGTATGTTGGAGTAGTTGCAGTCGTGTAGAGCTGATACGGAAACCAAAAGCAACATCTCAAGCCGCGGTCCTGCGAAAGTTCTTTTAAAACTTGTACAATAATCAGAAAGTTTTAAGAACATTTTCTGATACTCTTGTACTTTGCTGTCCAACGCGTTTCACAAAATAGAGGTATATTTGGAATTNGTTTTAAGAACATTTTCTGATACTCTTGTACTTTGCTGTCCAACGCGTTTCACAAAATAGAGGTATATTTGGAATGTTATTCCTCCGCAACGTACTCTCTCTAAAAAAAATGTAAAGTGTCCTTTGTAATCCCAGCAGTATTTCTCACTTCACTGACAGTATTCAGGTCATTAATGACAAGATTCAATACATGACTTGCACAGTGGAAAATTAGGGCTGAAGGATATTTATCATTAATAATTTTCTGAACACCGCACCTATGTAACCTGCCATTGCAGCACACCCGTCGTATCCTTGGCCAACAAGTTTATTTAAATCAAAATTACAATCTTGCAGGAAGCGAATAATAGTTTCCGAAATGACTTTTGCGTTCAATTCTTGTACCGATACATATCCGAGGAATTCTTCACAAATTATTGATTTTTTATCATCTTTATCATAACGTAGATAGCGAACACCAATCGATAATTGCTCTGTGCCACTAATATCAGCAGTCTCATCAGCCAAAACCGAAAAAGCCGAAGCATGTTTCACCTCCTCAATTATTTTGCTTTTCAGAACATCGGAACGAATTTAAATCAATTCGTTTTGAATTTGATTGGATATGTATAAGGAATTTTTTGCTCCTGATTCTAAATGGTTCTTCAAAATCTCGTATCCCGAGTCAACTCGAAAATGTAGCAGGTCTGTAAAAACAGAACCTTCGTCCACTTTCCCACGAAGTGGAAGGTCATGTCGCCCGCAAAATAAAATTGTTGATACGATATATCCAAGTTTTAAACGATTTTCTTCAACTTCCTTGTGATATGCCGTATTTAAAGATTCATTAACGCTTAGTCCCCTTCTATCCATGATCTTTTCAAATGCATTTGACGAAGCCAGTGCGTCACAGTGCCACTTACTTGTCACATGAGACTGTGCAGCTTAATGAAACTTTTGATATTTGAGGCAAGGAGAAACTATAAACTGTCCTTGTAGACCGCGCTGCACTGGAGGCCGAAATAAAACACATATCCTACACAGAGGTCCCTTTGCTATAGCTGAGTAGGCTAACCACGGAAATGTTGTAAGCTATTCATGTCGGAAACTCGTTTAGCATCAAGGTTAACGTCATTTTTAAAATTGTACGTTTTGCTAGGGTTCCAAGGATGTCTTCGTAATTTCAAACCTAGATCATCTTTGACTTGATAACCGAGGTCCAAACACAACCCAATAACCAATAATGAATTAGTTGTGCTTCTGCTAGAAAAATGGAGCTATGCATCTGCTTGAAAATATTTAGGCGCAGAGCTGGTGCCTTTAAGCAAAAAGTATTCTTATATAACAAATAAACGAATAATTTAACGCATTCAGAAAAAAAAATAAAAAATATTTCATGAAATGATATGATGTATTCTTTACCAATTTTTGTGATAAGAAATCAGTTAACATTTAAGTATTGATTTTTAAAGGTTTTTGTTAATTTATAAAGCTTTCAATTTTTAATGTATATTTTTATAACTTTTATACATAATCATTCTAGAGAAAATAATACAAGAGTTTAAATAATGAATGATAAGTTGCAAATTTGGTTGAGACGTTTTTTTTTACTATGTTTTATGGGTACTGGTTACTTTTTTTTTTCTTCCAGTGTAGTATAACAAAAATGTGAAGTATTTTCTATTATTATTTCGTTGTTTTTTAGTCTTATTTACCTCTGTATGCGGATAATAAACAATACATTAAATGATTTGGGTAGAAACACCAACACAACATACCTGGAATATCTAGTCTGTCTGTATCCAGCCTGGATGTCTTAATTTGACGTGAATCACCTTCATCAGAATGATGATTACGTTTTTTTTACACAAAAAACGTCTTATGTCACTCATAAATTGAACAAAAATGAATAAACTACACAACAAATTACCTAAAAAGGACTATAAATAGAGTCGCTGTTTAAGCAGATTTATTACAGACAACTGATTTGCGCACTATCTTCAACTACAATTATTAATAGGTACGATTAGAACAGCGTGAACTGACGTGGTCGCAGGCGGGAAATCCCCCGTATCCTTCGCGCGGCAGCGGGGATTCCCCGAGCAATAATGCCAACCATCGACTACAGAGATTAAGTATGTTTTCGATGAGCGAAATATATTCAATCAAATACCCACGCGATTTGAATTTGACATTATATTTATTTACATAATATACATGTATGATTCTATATTTTATATTAGTTAATAGTATAATGTGTAGATGCAGATGCAGCTCCATGAAAGTAATCCTGGCAGCGCCCATGGTACAGAGTAATCAGCAGGTTACTAAATCGAGAAGGAATTAAAGAGAGAGAATCCAAGATGGTTGCCTGCAAGAAGTTATAAATGAAGACGTCAGCATACAAAACAATATGGTGGTTCGTGGGGGCTGAGTAATAAGCAGATGGCTAAGTTGGAGAAGAATTAAAAAAAGAGAATTCAATATGACTGCCTGCAGCAGGTTATAAATGACGTCATCAGCAAATGAAAGAATGTGAAACAAGGTGGTGTTTAGAGGAGACAGAGCAATCAGCAGGTTACTTAATCAAGTAGGAATTAAAGAGAGAGAATCCAAGATGACAGCGAATGGTAGTGACATAGGAGTGACAATACAAGATATCGAATGAAGGTGAGTAATCAGGTGAAACAAGATGGCAGTCAAGCTAGTGGAGTTCTAGCTACACAGTGAGTATGACAGTGGATCGGGTGGAGTTCATGAAACAGAGTAAGTAATTAGGAAATAAGATGGTGTGGTGACAAGATGGTTGTCAGAAACAATATAGAGGTCGGTAACAAAATGGCGGTGGAGACAAGATAGCGATTGGAAACAATATGGCTGCCTAAAATAATATGACGACTAAAGATCAATGTCAAGGACCTCCAAGATGGTGGAGGAAAAAATATGATTATCAAAATTCAAGGCCATTTAAGATGGAAGCATTGAAGTAATCCAATATTACGACATCAAGTTCAGTATTCTGAAATCTGTATTCTGACACCATAAGCCCTATTTCTATGCAATGATAATCTAAATTTTTCGCTGCAACAGGTACTAATGTTGTTATTAAAATCTTATTTTCTTCAGCTATTGTCCTTGCTTCTTTACCCATATTTTGTTTTTAAATGATAAAAGGTAAATCCTTATTTTAATTTATCTCATAGTCAGCTTCGTGGGTTTTCATATAATTGTGGTAGTTTTAAATCAGTTATTTTAACTATACATATTTATTTTGTTGTATATTTCATTTTTTCCATTTTTGTGTAAATTGTTATCCCTATATAAATGAGCAATAAAATTGTTGAGAGTTTTGAAAGGCAAACATTTCCCCCGACAGATCATCCTAGGAGGCGCTGTAAATGTATGCATAAAGCGAGGTTTATAAATCTGGGAAGTATGTGTTCTCGCTCAGTCACTTTTCATCTACTAGTGTGTGCAAGGGAAGTAGTCTCCGAGGATGACCACGGTTCGTTGCCAGCGATGCGGCAGACGGGAAATACCATCGGCTACATAAGATCCGTCAATGGGCGCCACCTCTCGTCGAAATGCTGTGACGATGTTTTGTTTGTTGGCAGAGCATTTACCAAACAACTCGTGCAAGTACGATACATACCCGTTCAAAATGTGTATACAGGTTGTACGAAAACAAATCAATTAATCGACTATTTCAAGCAGCCATGTTTGTATTTGTTCCTTGCTGGAAATTCTTGCATCCATACTTCATGTGGTATCACATTTAAAACGTATTTGTCGTACACTTTCAACTGTACATAGTACATTTCCTGAGTTGGATCATTTTCGGTTGATAAACAATAGTTGCCATGACTTCTGAATTAGCCCTCGTACTACATTTGCTATATATCCACCATTTTGAAAACATTTACCTAACCCATTTGGATCATACCAGTATACATCCCCGTCACACTACAACTTCTCTGCTAATCTTAATACAAATCGGTAAATTATTTCTCAGAATATGACAAAAATTTATTTATTAATGTAGTGCTATTTTGCAAAATGGCGGACAAAAGAGGTTTTAGGTAGATATATTTGATAGTTGTAATATGTATAGCCAGCTTTCAAAGTTTAGTATGAATTTATCACATGGTTTCAATGGTATAGCACACTATAATGCCAGTTTAACAACTTGCTTACCAAATTTGATAGGAATTGCTATATTATTTTAGAGGCATCACATAAATACGTAATTTTTTCATGTAGTGCTACCTTACAAAATTGCAAAAAAATGTAACTCTTTGTTAGTATATATGATGCTTCTACGTCTAGAATACAACATTTGTTCAAAATTTTCAGAACAGATATATATATATATATATATATACCAAATAAACCTAAAATATTTGTAAGGTCACCGTTTAAAAAAAAATTCCCTTATTAATTTAAATATTCTATGTTTACAGAACCTACCATAGTAATAACTGCGTGCCAAATTTAGCGAGACTCGGCTGAGTAGTTGTCGAGATATTATGTAAAAGCTTAATTTTTTTGTGTGGTGCTATCTTCCAAAACGTCTTGCTAACAACAATACCTATATCAAAATCCAATGCTTACATGATGCACTGTCGATATACAAAATTTGGTTTAAATCGCTTGCATGGTTCCCAAAATATAACATACGACCATACATTTTATGGCCGCCATGTTGAAAGTACGTACCAGGCGTGGTAGAAAACTACACATGTCGGATGTCTTTACTAAGTAACATATTTGGTGACATGTGTTTCACACATTCCAACGTTTTTAGAAGAGACACACACACACAGACACACATACAGGAAAGTGATCTCATAAACCTATCTATCATCCCTTCTGAAAACAGACTAAAAATAAAAGAATATCCAAAGTGTAGTTACATACATCACATTAAGTGTGATAATTTAATCAAATATGATGTTACATTTACTTATAGATAATTTCATTTTAAAGTTTTTGCATGTTTTATAAATTTTTAATAAATGATCACGCTTTATAATTTTCGAAATAAATCAGCACTACGTCATTTCATAATGCAATGATTTGCTTCAGTGTTAACATTGTCCTATTTTGACAATTTTTCAACTGCTTTGTCGAAGTGCTCTTTGAAAATCTTGGCTCCATTGTTGAAGTATTCTTCATATGATGAAATAGCCTTCTTAGAGTTTTCAAACCAATTTTTAACATTGGGATATTTCGATATTTCCATGCCAGTAATCTGGAACAAAAAAAAAATTAATTATGAATATATTCATCTTAGGTTCACGTGACAGTGCACATTAATCGTAAAACCATTTTAAAAAATTTATTTTGTTATGACTTTATAGCTTACATTTTTATCACAATACATTACAAACTGGATTAATGTTTTAACATTTGCAAATATATACACCGAATCTAGTTTCTATAATTGCTACAAGTATCAAAAAATACTTTAAAAATTGTGCTTTTGATGTGCGCCGATACACGTAACCAAACATTTTATGAAGGAGCTTTCTTTTACCGCTTCGAGGTAACATTTAGATTATACGTTACACAAAGTGCGTAAAAAAAATACATGATTTGGAATATTTCTAACTCGACGAAAAGCGATTTTTTTTCTGAGATAAGTTCCTAGGTATATTTAAAAGTTCGACTTAATTTCAGATCGGGAATGCATTAAACCCTCTGAACAAGATTACTGAAGAATGGCCGAGTGCTCATAACACATGAATGCACATAACGCTCATAATGCTCATAACACATATCACATGCTCATAACACATCCTACAAAATGTTATTTATGATTGATGGCCCAACCTACATATGTCGTATTTCCCTTCCGCCGTGTACTGATAAAAAATCCAAATTCAACTTAACAAGAAAAAAAAAGAAATTGGAGAATAATAATGTTTCTCTTTTACTCTTCCCCATGTCTCCTTGCTTTCTCATTTACTACTGCTTGCAGCTGTCATTGCAGTATCAGCCAAACAAACTCACAAACATGCTCTTAGTGAAATATGAAAGTATGGCAAGGAATGTGGCTGCAGTACTGCTCTCGGAAGTATGTGTACCTCGTACACTGTATGGTAATGTCAGTATTGTGTTTATTTGTCGATAGCCCTTTAATTCGAGATTTCAGTTATGCCATAAGTACATACCATAAGGAGGAACATATTTGACGAAAATATTACTAACCTAAGGTATAGGAAATCTAAATGCCAAGGATAAATGCTAAGTGTGAATAAACACATTATCTATGACAAGAAGTTACGGATATAACTAACGAGTTTAATTTTCTGTGCATGGGTGCACATAATTTTTAACGAAGTTCTTGATAACTAATATGGTAAGTAGGTCTTAACATCAAATTGACAGCAATGCCGTTAGAGATCGAACCAGAAACGTATGCAGCAGCAGTGTTATGATTACAAATATACACGTGCCTTATCTGTGACTCGTACCCAGAAAACCTCGTACCATAATCTAGAGGGAAACCAACTGCATTACAGAGGCAGGATTCGAAGCATCACCTTCGGACGTAATCAGTCTAATGTTTTGAATAATAGGGTTTACTAACCTGAAATATTTACATGGTTGTCATTTTGGAAATAAGTGCCTTAGCCACTTAAAACACGTAAGTATACATAGTCTGCCGGTGCGCTACTTGTGTGAAGAATTTGGTGGAAATTGTTTGATTTGTTCCAGAGATATGGCATAAAAACTTTATTTCCTTACTTGGTGCTATCGTACATAAGTGCCTAAAAAAAGAGGTTCTGTATGCGACGCTTCTAATAGATACTGTCAGCATACAAAGTTTTGTTGAATTCGGTTAAATTGTTTAATAGATATGGCAAACTTATCTTATCTCTATGGCTGCAATTCTGGAAATCAGTGGCCGACCCCCACTTAAATCATGTGAGTTTACGTAGCATTCTGTAGCACTACTGGTGTGCGAAATTTGGTGGAAATTAGTTGAGTGGTTCCGGAAATATGGCATAATGTTAATTTATACTCCCACCTCTATTTTACAAAAAGGCCTGCAAAAGAGGATTTCTGTGCGCATTATTGATACTTCCAAAGAACACTGTTAGTGTACAAAATTTGGTAGAATTTTGTTGAATTGGTTAACAGCTATAACATACTAATATAAATTATTTACATTAATGCCATTTAAAAAAGGTCACCTTAAACACTTAAGGTTGCATGCATTACAATAGCCCTACTTATGTGTACAATTTAATGTAAATCGGTTGATTTGACTCCGAGATATGGCATAAAATGTCCATTTTTTTCATCTAAAGATCTTCATAAATGGGTAACAAAGATGTTATGTATCAGCACATCTGATGATTGTCATAGAGATTGCCAGCATATAAAGTTCGGTTGAAATGGTTTGCGACATGTGGCATAGGTAGGTACTATGCAAGAATATTTACATGGCTGTTATTTTGGAAAAATACGACCAGCCCCTTATATCACATAAATTTAGATGATCTACGAAGTATACATTGCCACATGAATTAGGTGGGAATTATATAATTGTTTCCCGAGAAGGACATAAAGCTTAAATTTGCATGTGGTGCTATCTTACAAGATGGTAGAGAAAAGTGTCTATGTATTAGCTCGTTTAATGCTTGCACTGAAACTGCTTATATACAAAGTAAATTTATAATTTGTTATATAACTCCACAGATATATCATACTTAGCTAAAATGTTAATATAGCCGCCATTCTGAAATTAAGTGTCTAGCCCTCTTTAAAAAAAATATAAATTAATATGGCCTACTATAGTAGAACTTATTCGCCAAATTTCGTACGAATCGGTTAATTGTTTCCCGAGATGACATAAAAACTTTTTTCATGTTGAGCATTCTTACAAAATGGCGGCGAAATGAGGCCTTGTAAATATGTATTTGATTCTTGTAATAGATACTGCCAGGATACAAAGTTAAAAATTTTTTCTCTAAATTATGTAGCAAAATAGCATACTATGCTTAAATGTTTGTATGGCCGCCATTTTGAAAATAAATGTCTGACCAACTGAAAACACATCAATTTTTACGGCCTGCCCTAGTGCTGCTTGTTTGCCAAATTTGGCAAGAATCTGTTGATTTTTTTCGATAAATACACAAAGAATTATATTTTATTATTGTTACTTCATATTAAAAAATGGCGTACAAAAGAGACTTTGTGTAGACAAATTTGATAATTGTTATATATACTGCCGGAATATGAAGTTAAGTTGGAATTTATTACATGGTTTCGACGATATGGCACATCAAGTTAACATGGCTGTATGTTCGCCATTTTTAAAATTAGTATCTGATACATTTAAAACGTATTAGTTTAAATCACCTGCCACAGTACTACTTATTTACCAAATTTGTTAGGGATCGGTCAATTGTTTTCCGAGATATGACAAAAACTATTGATTTATGTAGCACTAACTTACAAAATGGCAAAGAAAGACTAAGTGAAGACACATTTTATGTTTTTTGTGAATACTGTCAGTATATTTAGTTAANAGTTTAAATCACCTGCCACAGTACTACTTATTTACCAAATTTGTTAGGGATCGGTCAATTGTTTTCCGAGATATGTCAAAAACTATTGATTTATATAGCACTAATTTACAAAATGGCAAAGAAAGACTAAGTGAAGACACATTTTATGTTTTTTGTGAATACTGTCAGTATATTTAGTTAANTTACAAAATGGCAAAGAAAGACTAAGTGAAGACACATTTTATGTTTTTTGTGAATACTGTCAGTATATTTAGTTAAATTGAAATTGGTAACATCGTTTCGGAAATTCAGCATACTTATCTAAAATGTCTATATGGTCACTATTGTGGAGATAAGTGTCTGACCCATTTAAAACATATAAATTTATTTGGCCAACCGTAGTACTTCTTGTTCGCAAAATTTGGTAAGAATAGGCAGATTCGTTCCCTAGATATGATAAAAACTTAATCTCTTAATGTGATGCCATCTTGCAAAATGGCGCAAACAATTGGCTATTTGTTGACATATTTAAGATGGATGCAATATATTCTTTCAACATACAAAATTTAGTCGAAATTGGCCCAACAGTATGGTAGATATATCACATAAACCTACACTATTTTATTGGACGCCCTTTCGAAAATAAGTTTATTATCAATTTAAATAGCATATGTTTACTTGGACTACCATACATAGGCGTGGACAAGGTGGTGCAGGGGGAGCAGCTGCACCCTCAATGTCATCATGTCATAAGGAATATAAAAAAATGATCTTGCCAATTTTTCATTTTCAATAGACAGTTAAGTGTTTGAAACGAACACTAAATTTAAAATAGCTTTAAAGTAACGTAGACAATTGATAATAAATATGTTCAAATTATGGTCTTACTTTGCAGTTTTAATTTCGTAAAAGCGAATCATCATTTTGTGGTTTTCACTCCCTATTACTTAATGCTGCGCACACTTAGGCGACCATAGTATTGTTAACTTGTCAAATTTGGTGATAATTGGTCACATAGTTTTTGAGATATAACATGATCCGTACCGTATATTGTTAGTATTAGAAGCGCCACTGTCANGTCCTGGCACGTGGAGGAAGAAGGAAGTTATTCAGCAGCCTCGCCGCGAGGCAGAGGTAGACAGTTGCGCCACATCGATGTGCGAAGTCAGTCAGTCGAGTGAGTCGTGTAGAGCCGTCAGTCGAGGTCGGGGAGCGGACTCTGGCAGGATCAGTCAGTGATGTAGAGTCAGTCGTATCACCACACCGGGACGAGGGGTCAGTGTTGGAAGTGCGCGCTGAGAGGCGGTAGTTGGGTGGGGGCTCGCCAGGAGCACCACGTCGGGACGAGGGAGTCAGTCAGTCGAAGTGGTGGCCTCAACGAGGGATGCCACGCCGGGAGGAAGTAGACAGCACTGGAAGGTGACAGTCGGGTGGGGGCTCACCAGGATCACCATGCCAGGATGCGAGGTGAGGAGTCGTGCGATGCCGAGAGCGGTAGTCAAGTGGTGGCCTCAACGAGGGGCGCCGCACCGAGAGAGGAGTTAGGCAGTCGTATCGTGGAGTCGTCAAGGAGAGAACCCGGAACAGCCCGTCATGGAGAGCGGTCATCGAGGCCGAAGGGTCAGTCCGTGAAGTGCCGCCCAGCTTACCAGACCTCAACCTACCGCCGGAACACCCAGAACTACAAATACAGCTAAGTACGAGCGTCGTCGCTCAAGGGACATTTCTCGATGCCTAGAATTCCCCCAAGACATCAGAAGCAGTTAGCACGAATACTTTAAGTCGCCCTTAAGGTTCCCAACTCACAGGGTACTGTCTCGGAGTAAGAATCTATGTGTATTCTTTTGAGACAAATATAACATAGTAAACTGAAACATCGAGTGACTACATTATTGTTTACCCTCAACATTCAAAGCACCCATAGTCTGTGCCTGGTAAAGGTAACTCGTTCCCTACGAACCACCCTGTATCCCACAGGTGGTGAGTAGCGTCAAACACAAATGCTTAATNGGTAAAGGTAACTCGTTCCCTACGAACCACCCTGTATCCCACAGGTGGTGAGTAGCGTCAAACACAAATGCTTAATTTTTTAGTGTAGCGATATGTTCCAAAATGGCGGACCAACAACAATATTCATCTCTAAATTAAATGCTTTTGTGATATACTGACAACATATAAAATTTGAATGAAATCGGCTGAATGGTTTCCGCGACATAGCACTCTAAATCTTTAAATGGCTGCAATTTTGAAAGTAAGCGCCTGGCGTGGTTGAAAACTATAAAAGTCGTATGTACTTCCTAATTACTATGCGTGTACCGGATTTGGCGAAATTCTGTTTGGCGCATTAAAATGTTTTCAGGGGGAACACACAGGCACAGGAAAATGATATAAGCTAAGTAGGCTGAAAAGCAACTATAAAGGTACTTTACAACAAAAACGATGTGAAAAATAATAGGTCTTTAACCCATACTAAACATTAGCACAAGTGGTCGGAGCTCCTAAAATGTTAATTGCTAAAATAAAACCAGCATACAGAACACCACTGTTCTGGAGTGGTGAGAGAGAGAGAGAGAGAGAGAGAGAGAGAGGAAAAGAGGAGGGAGAAAGAAAGGAATAAGGTGGCTCTTAACATTGGGGTCATGAGTCCACTGTTCTGGAGAAAAAGCAATTATGTAAAGTATATAATTTTACACACATAAATATTAGGTATGACGTGAAACATAATATTAACTATTTCAGGGACACGATGATGTTTTTAATTTACGAACAGTATATGTAATCTGTAAATAAATAATAAGTTGATTGATAGCAAAAAAGAAATGAAAAATTTAGAAAAGCATAACTGGTTAAGGTGAAATTCTCTTTGAGCGACAGATACGTGTAAAATCCAGAAATATCCTTCCAAATAGAAATAGTTGTTATCATTGCTCGTGTATTTTATACATAATGTGTCGTATTTTAATTATTTTGAACAATAAACGAATCTTCACTTCCGAACAACTGAATGAGTGGCACATGAAAAATAATTGTTTTAGTAGGATATTTAGGGGAGTAATTCGCCTATTCATCTACGATATTCAACTCGGTGACGTGGTTGGAATTTTTGCTTGCAGTGTAAGGGCTCGAATACCTGGTGAGGCACGCACGTGAGAATTTTTTAGGTGGAAATTTATATCTAGTTAAGTTATAAAAGGGAACTTCTCCCTGCACGCTACGAGCCTAGCAGCATAAAGTGAGATTGTTAAGGCTCTGCCTACTTTGAGATCGGTCGTAAGAATAGGGCTTTACTTGTAAATACCTATAGGTACCTCTCAATTATATTTCACAAAATCGCCTTAAAACATAAAAACGACACTTTTTGCACTTCATAGAAGAGAATCCTCCTATACTAAAGAGGGTCGCGGTGGTGTACGGGTTATACCATTCGCCTTCCACTTGGGTGAATCGGACTCGATTCCCGGGGGGAGGGGGGTCGCTCCCGGATTCTCGCATGTGGGAATCATGCCGGATGATCCCGCTGGTCGGTGAGTTTTCTCGGGGATCTCCTGTTTCCCCCACCCTTTCATTCCGACGCTGCTCCATACTCACCACGTTTCACACTCATCGGCTGTCAAGGCCTCGATGTTAAAAGCCGCCCAAATCTCTTCTCTCACTCTTCCTCTATTGAAAAAAGTAAGAAAATTTTTTTATGACACTGCTAAAAAACTCGTACGATGTTATTTCGTTTTAAGTACATCCTTGAGTGCACAAGGCAACGGAACAACAACCTTACGCCTATTCTGTCATTTTGATAAACTAGTTACATACAAAACAAAGATGGTGGGTCAATAAGAAAGGTTCCTGCCTGGGATTAAACAGTCTTCGATAAAATGGCAGCAAGTGAGATCACAACAGAGAAAGAATATCAAAGCAGTTCCCTCGCCCGGAAAAGGGGCGAGGGAACTGAGACCTGAAATGAAAAAGGTCTGCTTCACCTCGAGTTTCTGTGGCGGGGATAAATAATAGTAAATACAACTATTCTAAATACGAGTATACACAATTTTTATTCCTACATGGTTCATAAGAGTACCGCATACAAGTATACAGCACCATTACGAGAAGCATTGCAACTGGTTTGACTGTGCATAACTGCCACAAAGGAGCGCTAACGCCCTGCAACCCTTGTAATGTGAACGGTTCTAGGACGAAGCTGATTGTATGTGGAGTAAACATCAGTGAGTAGCTAGTATGCCTCGACGGTGCATTCGACGCACTCATAAAGAAGGGACCGCGGTTGCTGAGCGGTTAGCCTGCTCGCCTCCCACCAAGGAGAACCAGGTTAAATCCCTAGCCTGCTCACTCCCGGATTTCCGCATATGAGAATCGTGCCGGACGACACAGCTAGTCGGCGGGTTTTCCCGGGGATCTCCCGTTTGCCACGCCCCTTCATTCCAGCGCTGCTCTACTCTCACCTCAATCGCCCTCATCGGCTCTCAAGACCTCTGTTAAGAGCCACCTAAATCTCTTCAGTCTCTCATAAATAAATGGCAAAGTTTAAGAGAGAGCAAATGGCAGGGAGTATCGTCATGCTGAAACACACCGTTTTATCATCTGCGTACTATGGTTTTCTACCGTAGACAACACGCAGCCTATCGAAATGTCCTTATAACCTTCCATATTTAACGTGCCCCATAGTATTACGAGAGGAAAAACATGAAAACATGAAAAACACCCCCATAATCTCACCCTACCCCCCTCAAATTTCGCTTTGGGCACTGTATAAGACCGTCATGTAACGTTCATCTGGCATTCGCCACACTCAAACCCCTTCCACCTGACTGCTACGGGGTATAGTGTGACTCATCACTCCAAATAATGCGTCTCCGGTAGTCCACAATCCAGTGGCGGCGCTCTTTACACCACCGAACGCAGCGCTTCACGTTTACAGGCGAAATGTGTGCAGTTTATGGGCAAATGCCTGAGCTTTGAACCTTAGTCCTCGTAACTCCCGGCGCATAGACATGGTTCTAGCTGCATAATTAGTGATACTGCGGAATTCACGGGTGATGGTATCACACAGTGATTGGTGACATACCATTTCCCATACAACCTTCTTCAATGATCGACGGTTCCATTTGATCAACATGTGTTATCTCCCCGACCGTTATTTTGTTGTAGTTAGGTCTTCTTGTTTCTGCTTCATAATCGCAACCTCGAGTGTTGATAAGGGCAAAGTAAGAAGAGTGGAAATGACACTGACGGATTGCTTACTGATGTGTCCACCAATAACTACACCACTTTCGAAGTTACTGAGCTCTCTTGCTCCACCCATTCTGTTGGTATCGCATAGCACTGACAAACATCGAGCCCTCTGCCTCTTTGTATAGCAACAGCTACGATCTTTGTGACATATAGGCGTTAGTTGTGTTCGGATACTTTTGATCAGTTAGTGTACATGCTAAGTAGATTCTGGAAGACCCAGAATGAACATCACAAGAGACTATCTTTTAATTTCCAGACAGGCACGAACTCAACTAATAGTGTCTCTTTCCACCATCCAGAGACATGGAACATCATCATCATTACTACGACCTTTGCTTTCACTCGCACTATTGCGAGATGACTTGCAGAAGAAGACTTGCATGCCTGACAATTCGAACCTGACATATTACATTCCAATTTCAGAGCGTATGACGATCCCCGTAGCTACTATTGAAACGATTTGATGAAGAAACCATAAAGGACTTCGCTATCTTGATTAAATGTCCGTGAGGTTGAAATTATTTCAAATGGATCAAAAATTTGACAAAGACGGAAAATATTGACGATGGAAACTATTAATCACTGTAAAAAAACCGTACTACATACTCAGAACATTACCTACACAATAAAAACTTATCACAAATTATTTCCAAGGCAAATGCATACTAAGCTTATTCAAACTTATTAAAACATGTTTGAAATGGTAGCNCCGTACTACATACTCAGAACATTACCTACACAATAAACACTTATCACAAATTATTTCCAAGGCAAATGCATACTAAGCTTATTCAAACTTATTAAAACATGTTTGAAATGGTAGCGCAGCGGAAATGTCGCACCATAGGATTTAAAAGTATCTTTGGACGTGAGTCCAAAACTCCGTCGGAAACTTTTTCTTTTCTAAAATTCTAAATGTGGTTAATAACTTGGTATAATTAGAAAAAAAAATGCATTTTGCTAATTTTTTTTTTTTCTTTAAACTCACGTTTCCTCATAACTTCACATCATAATTTTCAAATACAGAATGAAACTGCATCAGTAAACATTGNGCATTTTGCTAATTTTTTTTTTTCTTCTTTAAACTCACGTTTCCTCATAACTTCACATCATAATTTTCAAATACAGAATGAAACTGCATCAGTAAACATTGAACTGACGAAACAGCCAATAGAAATAAAGCAGTATGCAGATGTACTAGCTAGTTTTTTAATGAGCTTACGCAAGTTACTGACTACCATACTCTGTGCACCCATCGAGTATGTCAAGTGCTAGCACGCCAAATGCCATTACCGATAGTAGAACCGAGAAGGGAAGAGGTAATAAACCAGACGAGAATGGTAGGCCGCAGACGTGCGCNTGTCGTGCAATAGGAATATTTCATACCTGCTCGCATAGTGTCTGATATACTAGCTCATGCACCAGGCCTTGTAGAAACTTGTACAAGACCAAGTATAACAGCAGGTATCGTGTAATATAAACTTTACGCTGCCTTTCATTGAAAAATACTGACAACGACAACTTTGTATGAAGTTTTGCACTAATCGGATGTCATGGACTGCTGAGGAATTGCAATGCATCGTCTTCAGAGCATAATCCAGGTTTTGTCTGAACATGGATGATTACTATCCCAAAGTATGGATAACGCACAAACCAGGATCATTTTCAGCAACACACTGCCAAAACTGATGGTGTCATGGTATGAGGAGAAATCTCTTAACGATTCTCGATATTTCCTTGTAGTGAAATGGGGAACACTGGCAGCTCTTCGGCACTTTCAGGTGATTCTGCGACTACGTGTTCTTTTCTACATGTTAAAGCTCAAAGGAGAATATTTCAACAGGATAATATACAGGATAATTATAAAATCATGGGACAAACATTGAGGGGTGGTAGAGCTCACTAAGCAAACAATTATTGTAAAGGAATATATGGGCGGGAGTAATGCGTTGAGGCACAAACACAAAAATAACACATTAAATGCAATACAGTGTTTATTTACAATGCCGCCGCTAAATGCCTTTTTACAGCAATGCTTATAAAAATTGCTCAAAATTGCTACCACCGACAGTAATGCAAGCTTGGTAGCGTCAGTGGAGCGATGCTGATGCTGATGCATCAGGTCACTGGCGCACCGTTTGACTGCCCTCAACTATCGCCACCATTGTCAGCCAATCACGCCATATGTAGAGGTCGCCAAGCATGCGTGACTGTGGGTGGATGCATTTCCAGCAACTGTTTTAACATTTTCTGTTCGGAATCACTCGTTACGTATGCTGCTAATGAACATTTTATGTTTCCGTTAATGTGTTATGTTTTTGTGTTTGTGCCTCAACGCGTCACTTCCGCACATATATTCCTATACAATAATTGTTTGTTTTAGTGAGCTCTACCACCCCTCAATTTTTGTCCCATGATTTTATAATCATTCTGTATAGCCTTTTTATNCCAACGCACACCATGGGTTTCTGAGAACTGCCTTAGTCCTGTCGACGCCCTTCTTTGGCTAGCTCGGTATTCAAACTTGACACCTATAAATGATGTATGAAGCCAGTTGAGCGGCAGCTTCGTCTATCAAAAGGCCTGCAGTAACTGGAGAGGTATTTTTGACAACTTTGGGACAATCTTCTACACCAGTGGTTCCCAACCTGTGGTAGGCGTACCCCTAGGGATACGCGAGGAGCCTGTTGGGGGTACGCAAAAAAATATCGGTAATGGCGGAAATCAATATTTTGAAACTGAAATATGCAGATGTGCCGGTCTGAGAATGTGCGTGCGTGCTTAGGTTAAGGGATGTTGAGAGAGAAGACTGTCGAAGTCGAGTCGCATGAGTCATACAGTTATAAGACGTCCGGGTTTTCCCCACCTACCTCAAAAACAAACCACCACTTCAGTTCTCGTTTGATGTGAAGTGAGTAAGAAGTACTATCAGCCTTTTGTACAATCAAGTTTTGCTATTATTATTCCTACTGGTGTTTTGAGGACATAAACATAAGCCTAGTGTTTGTTATTAATTTAGTGTTAAGATGGATAAGTGGTTGAAAACCGGAACATTAAATACCCCTGCACCTAACTTAGACATTCAGTCTGGTGACTTGTCAGCAGCAAGCAGCAGTCTCATTTACAGAGTGCTTCGCTGGTAAGAGATAAGATAAGTTCTGCTAAAATATCTCGAAACATCAATGCTTCTCCACCCGCAAAGAAAATAAAATATCTTGATGAATACTTGAGGTAAGGGTTTTCATTCACGTGTGGTGATGACTGTCAACCATTGTGCGTTGTATGTGGAGAAATATTATCATATGGAAGTATGAAACCATCTCTGTTAATGCGTCATTTAAATACAAAACATCGAAATTACAAAAAAAAAAAACACATTAGTTTCTTCCAACGACTGTCAAAAGGCCCTAAAGTGACTTCATTTTTGTCATCTGCAAACAAATACAATGATAATGCAGTCAAAGCTTAATATAGAATCAGTTGCCGTATTGCTAAAATCAGTAAAAACCATACTGTTGCTGAAAATGTAATTTCTCATTGCATTAAAGATTCTGTTGGATGCATGTTGGGTGAAGAACATGTACGAAAAATTGAAAAAATTCCCTTATCAAACAATACAATTTCTAGAAGAATTGGGGATATGTCTGACGATATTGAATCTTCAGTTGTTCAAAAAATAAAACAAACTCTCTTATTTTCTATTCAAGTGGATGAAAGCACTGATGTTTCCAATTTATCCATTTTGCTTGTCATTGCAAGATACCTGGATGGCAACATGCTTGAAGAAAATATGTTGCTATACTACCCTCTTACTGGAAAATGTACAGGTGAAGACATATTTCATGTAATTCAGGGTCATTTATATGAAAATGAAATAAATTGGGAAAATTGTTGTGGTGTTTGCGCTGATGGTGGCAAATATATGTCAGGTTGTTACAAAGGCTTGCGCGGTCGCATAAAATAAGTAGCTTCCTATATTGCTTGAAGCCATTGCGCCATTCATAGACAAATCTTAACTTCAAAACCTCTTCCTGGTCCATTGAAAGAAGTGCTCAATCAGTCCGTGAAAATTGTTAACTTTATCAAGAGCAGCGCAACAAAATCAAGACAATTTAAATTGTTATGTGAAGAAATGGACAGCCTACATTTCACATTACTTTTTCATACAGAAGTAAGGTGGTTATCTCGATAGAAAGTAATTACACGATTGTTTTAATTGAGAAATGAAACCCAAGTTTTTAATGAAGATCGCCCTTTTGAGCTGGGTTGCAAGTTTCTTGACTGCAATTGACTTTAGCAGCTTGCATACATAATCAAGTGATATTTTTTCAGAAATAAATAAACTAAATTTAGGATTACAAAATAGTTCGATTACAATCTTCAAAGTTACTGACAAAATTGAATCAATGATTAAGAAATTACACTTTTGGGAATAATGTATCATCAAGTATCAGAGTGAAGCGTTCAACACTCTTCGCAGTTTCCTAGCTGAGAACAATCTTAAACTGTCCAAAGAAGTGAAATCTGATATAGGCTCACAATTAAAAGGACTTCAAGTGTCGTTCAGGCGCTACTTTCCTGAGCGAAGCTGTGAAGATAACTGGATTTCAAATCCTTTTGATCAATGTTTTTTTGAGCAAGCTAACAAATTGTCAATCTCAAACAAAGAAGAACTGATAGATATGTCAACAGATTCGTCTCTGCAATCAGAGTTCAAACATGCAAATTTCACTGAGTTCTGGGCATGTGTGAGGACAGAATATAAAAGTCTCAGCTGTAAAGCCCTGAAATACTTGTTGCCTTTTACAAGCTCAGTACTTGTAGAAAGGGCTTTTTCTTCGTATGACATCGAAACAAGCTTGAAGCAGCTCCTGATTTGAGGCTGTACTTGTCATCATTTGAACAGGAATTTAAGAAGCTGAGCTCTGGCTTCCAAGCTCAAGGATCTCATTGAGTTATCTTTTCATCACAAAAACTTTTCTTATAAAACATTCATGATAATAATATGTTTCTAAAAATAATGAGAAAAATTATTCATTATGCTTGGATCTAATTTCATTGTTAAACTAAATTTTGGATTGTAAAATAAAATCAATACTTCATATATGATGCGTATTTTATTACATTTTAACGATTAAAAACAACATTACTAAATGTCAAAAACATTTATTTTATGGGGATATGTGTATTATGACCGCCGGAGGGGGTTGTAGGGAAGGGGGTACTTGAAAATAAAAATCCTACTCAGGGGGTACGGGAGATGAGAAAAGTTGGGGAGCGCTGTTCTACACGATAGTATAAGACGTCTCTATGACGTCATGCCAGACCGTATTGCTGCATGAATCCACACTAAGGATGTTCAGTGTTCAAAAATGAAAAAAAGAATTATCTGAAATTTTTTGCCCGAATGAATAGCCTGTTTGCCTTGATGTTGTGATCTATTTATATCAAATTTTCCCTTGCATGTACCATGCCTGTACCAAGGTCCTTTTCATTTCGACGTCTCTTGCTAGATGTGACCATTTTGGTGACATCCTGTATATACACATACATATATACACATACGTATATACACATACATATATACACATACATATATACACATACATATATAAACATACACAATATATGTGTTTAAAAATGATATACAGAATGTTTTCGAACCCCGGTAAAACGAAAACTTATGTACCACTTTTCTCTTAAGTGATTATTAATGTATTAATAATTACTAATTAATTTAATGCGTGTCGTCACCCTATGTTTGCATGGAAATTTGTAACAATAAGCTGTAAACTATTTGTTATGACAAATTATAAATCAACATGTCTTAATCAACTGAATAGTTTGCCTTACCGGAACAGTCTAGGTAAAATGTTTTCGAGAAATCCATGAGTAAATTTCAAACAAAAGTTGAGTGGCCTGGCAGGTAGGCAAGACACAGTACACTTGACGTATGATCAAACGACTCGAGAGTTGAAACGAATAGCGCTCACTGCACTTTAAACGTGCGAATCGTCGTGTGATGTGTGTGAGTCCGGGTAAGGTGCATTAACAAATGATGATGACATGTTGATGTATTGTTCACCACCATAGGGGCAAACTAGGAAAAAAGTGGAAATGTATCGTGACAGCAAAATAAGCACAATACACATAACACTATAGTAAAAAAAAGTATTGAAACGTTCAAACTTCTACATTAACAAGTAAGAGCATTTGACTGATTTCATTTACAGCGACTGTTATCGGGCCTTCACCACTGAATAATGCAATCATATGCCAAATATAATAGCATCTTCCTGTGTTGTCTGTTTTAAATTAAAGCATGGATTCCTAGAAAAAGTTCACCTAGTTTGTTTCGATAAGACAATTTAGACGTACCGATTCATAATTTGTCATAACAAATCGTTTAAAGTTTGATGTTAAAAAGTTTCATGCAAACAATAGGTGGCAACCCCTATTTACATAATGAAGGGGTAAAAGGTAATGTATATATTTCCCCACATGATTTTGCTTAAGGAATCACCTCACGAAGTTTGTCCGTCGAATTCCTCCCCATCTTGTGTGTGTGTGTATAATCACGTAAATTAAATACTTTTGATATCAACCCTTACAAAAAATCACTGCCCATAACTGTATAGCTACTACTGTAGAAACTGGTGTGTAATCTCCCAGTTACGTCCGCAGCGAATTTAGGGAAATAGTTCCAATACTTGACGTTGTACTGCGAATGTGAATGTTTAAATTTATGGCAAATCAAGTTTTTTTTCTTTATACAGCATGAGTCGCTAATATATGCTAACCCAGCGTGAGCGGAATCGTTTGGACAAATAAACAGGGAAACGTATATACGACATAGGGCCGAAAGAGATTTCTGGGGGTCGTAGAAGTCCTGGAACTCTGTGATTGGAAGTATGTTATGCAACGATAATTTGGAAACCACTTGCGATTAGAAACGAAAATTGGCATTCAGACAATCGTTTACAAGGCAGGTTACCACGCAAAACGGCATTACTTAGAGTACACCCCTTAATAAATTTAATAGGTGTTAGCACCCTCCAATTGCTTAGAATTTTGTAAGCCTGCACTTGAAGCAATTTGACATTACATGTTAGTAATCAGCATTAAAAATGCAATAAAAAAGGTGGCCTTGGTAGTATCCGCTAATCCTTACCGTTTCCTAAGAAATCACGTGTTTAGTTGCAACGCACATTGATGGTTGCCTGAGCGGTAGGCAGCCTGTACCACTATTGTGCCAAAACTCGTGAACTGATACCATGGAAAATATTCCAGTCCTAAGGCTTATGCATAAGATCGTGGACGGCTGAACATTGGTTCCTCTTCTCGTACCAAGTGGTGACGAGGTTTTCTGCTTGCTAGCTTTGCGTTGGTAGTTTACCCAGCAGACAGTTCTTCACAACGTGTGTGATGGAGTGGAGTAATGAGGAAATGACTGATATGCATCTCACGTATGGTGAAATCAAGTGTAATGCATCAGTTGCGCGTCGTCGATAAGCCGAAAAACTTCCAGCTTGACATGTTCCAATTGCACGTGTATTCACTTCAGTTCATCGGCTTATGTACTATGGTGCACCAGCACACTTTAATCGTACAGCAAGGCAGTACATGAATGCGCGGTACTCAGCGCGATGGATTGGTCGAGGTGGGCCAGTGGGTTGGCCACCCAGACTACCGGACCTTAACCCAGTCGAATTCTATTTGTGATATCACTTGAAGGCATAGATGTATGCAACTGACGTGGACAATGTGGAGGATCTCTGGCAACGTATTCAAGGTGCATGCCGTACCGTACAGGTTAATCCCGGAATGTTGCAGAATGTGCGCTAGTCATATGAGCATCGCATTCGTGCATTTATGGGAATGAGTGGCTTTCACCTCGACCATATTCTGAAACCATGTAAATTCTTCGTATTCTAAATAAATCACTGATACTCAGAACCGGTGTACATTTTTTCGACTACCCCACATTGTCACCGTTTGCTAAGGGGTTATTTACCTGTATTAGGACAAAAACATGAACCAGGCTGTCATTTGGTACGGCTTGGAGGACAGTGACTTGTACAGGCTGCATACTTTCCAGGCAAATATATTAATCTGCCATCCAACAAAAAATTTTATTTCTGCTTTAAGAGTCGGGATTAACGGATACTACAAGGCGACATTTTTTTATTGATTTTTGCATGCTGATTACTAACATGTCATATCAAATTGCTTTAAGCACAGGCCTACAAAGCTCTAAGTAATTGGAGGGTGCCAACCCCTTTTTAATGTATGAAGGGGTGTACTCTCCGTAATATAATTTTGTGTGGTAACCTGCCTAGTAATGTTTGCCTGTATGCCAATATTCGTTGCTTAATAGCAAGTGGTTTCTAAATTATCGTCGCATAACGTACTTCCGATCACAAAGTTCCAAGGCTTCTACCGCCCTCAGAAATAACTTTCAGCCCTATGTCATATATACGTTTCCCTATTTATTTGTTTTGAGGATTCCGCTCACGCCGGTTACCATATATTAACGACTCATCGTGTATACACATAAGAGTACGTAATGGTGAATTATTAATACCGTAGGATCCCAATACTTTCATGCTTCCACTTGACTGACTCATGAATGAATGAATTAGGCACACGGCAATGTGAATTTTACACACGGCGGAACGATACAAAATGTGGAGGAAAGTATATCTTCAGTAGGGCTTTCAAAAGTGCTCAATAAAGAGTGAACAATATGTTTAATATATGTGTCTACCACTCACTAGAGTGGTAGACAGACAATGTTGAGCATACTTCAGTGCTAAGTCACGCTATTAAGTATTCCCTGTATATAGTAAGCACTGCTCGTACCCATCTCAATCCCAAACGCCGACGCAATCAAGACTCGTGAAACATAACACCGGAGGTTTACCTCAGCTGTGGTGACAGAGACAGCCATGCTGTAGTCGGCTATGGTGATGTTCTCTCCAGCAACCCAGCGCTGCCCTTCCATCATGGTGTCGAATATGCGAAGTGCTTCTTCTATAGAGGCCATCTTGCTCATGTCCCGTCGCTGATCGTGATAGACCGTGTGCTGGACAAGACGAAACATTTACAATTAAAAACAAATACAATTTTTCGGTGCTGTTGCTACGCCTGATAATAATGTGGTACAACTTAGTGGACACAACATTTTACAGTACTTATTGCTATAGGCTGTCCACGGTAAAGTGAGCACTTTCGAGTCCCCAGTTACCTTTTTTCCTGCCAGCCATTTTTTAACCTTCAGCCAATTTTTAAAAAAAAATTTTCATGCAAATAATGAACACTGCGTATATATTTCACCGGACTCGCGACTTAACATCTAGGGCTACAATAAAGTGTATTTATTTGCTATTATTCGAAATGAGAGGGCTTAGAAAAGAGCTCACTTTACCATGAAGAGCCTTTATTGATTTAACTTGGCTGTTGACACAGCCAAATATTAGATATTTCCAGAGAAGTATTAGGAAGAATGTTGCATTGATATGGCATAAATTATAAAGACAAAAAAATTGGAGTTAACTGCAATTTTCAATAATTTTTCATAATTCACGTTTGACGTTAAACAAAGTAGCTAATGTGTTTTTAATTTTTTGTATCACTCTCTTTTTGTAATGGCAGAAATGCCCAATAATACCTGAGAATGGGAATAAGCAGTAACTGTGTTAGTGATAGCGGCTGTAGGCATCAGAGTGCTTGCTTGAATAATGGATGGGACGTTGTGAGTTCGATTTCTGCCTGGGGTATTGACAAATTTGCACATTTTTGGGGCCTAAATTATAGTAAAAAAAGTCACTTTAAAAGTTATTTAGTTGAGACTTTAACGAGCTAGAGTCACGGTTGCAATAATGCTTTAAAAAACGCAACAATGGTTTGGAGTGCCGAGCATCAGTTTTATGTCTGCTATAGTTGGATAAAAAGGAACTGCCAAAAAATAATATTCCATTTTGAGGCGCCGCGCCGTTCGCTCAAGCACGCTAAGAGAGAGCAAATTTTTTGTCTTATAGTTGCCATTAAAAATCTTCTGAATATTTTTCAGCGGTTTCTGCTTTATAAAAATGTAATATCCGAATATTAGTTTGCCTTTTCTGTTTCCGTCTATGACGTGTACTTTTTAAAGTGAAAGGGCCTAATACGAGTGTTATTCACTGTCATTTCTAGATATTAAACTTCCGGCACAGGCTACTTAGCATAGCGTAGGGGCATGCAGCACCCCTTCGTATTTATTATTACACCTAAATAATAATATTGTTACCACTAGAAGTACTACGAGTCGTGGGAGTGGAGGGAGTGGAGAGATATGGCGGCTCTTCAGCTGGAATACTGGTCACTCCGCAACCACCAATACACGTAAACACAGCACGATTTTTAAATTAATTTATCATAAAATGTTATTAAGGCATCTTCATGATTCAATGTGCATTTGAAAGTTCAACTATATACTATGCAAAATAGAATCAACGAAATACATCAATTTTACAATAATTTTGAAAAATATATTTTTTAAATTTTTTTTGAATCCGCTAATTTTTAATAAAGTTCAGTGTAAGTAAATTTGTTCTCCTAAACAGAATTTCCGAGACAAATTTCTTCCCAAGAATAGAGTGTACTGCGTCTAGGGTTTTTCATGATCTCGTAAGAAATTAACCATGAATAGAAAGTCCTGGAAAACATTTGTATAGTTCGTAGCGTTTTTTTTTAATTTTTATATATTTGGCCATATAAGATAACTTTGAAGACCTAGAAGCATGAAATTAAAAAAAAATAACCATATATATGACTTAACATTTTAGTATGGTTTTGGTTTCATGTAAATAGGACGAGTAGTTTTCAATGGACCATTGAACTACTGAAATAATTGCAATTTTGGCTTAGGATGTGCTGATGTTGTTGTGTGGTGGCATATTCAGCAACTATTAGCAGTTTCCATGAATGGAAACAGGTCCGTTACAAGTTCAAGGCCGAGTCCAAATGTTTTCTGATGACCGCAAACTCGAATGGACCGGCTATGGTGAATGACTATGCGAACTGTTGTCGCTACTAGGCCACCTGAGTTATACAGGTTGGTGTCCAGTAGTTTATATAGTTAAATTATTTAGGTGCGGACTAAGGGCACCTGAGGTTGTTGCGTTAGGGGTAATCAAATACTCGTAATCTCCGTTATTTAACACACCAGTATTTTATTGGTCTGAAGGTCACATTGGTATTTACACACACTGGCGAGACTGAGCGAACTCCGGCCTGGTGATACGACTGCCTCTCGCACTAACTGCCTTCTCTGTCTCGCATTGTGGCTGCCAAACAGCTCCTCGTCAACAACTGATTACCACTCACACCGAACTACTCACCACGACTGTCTGATCCCGAACCTTGGCTGCTCCGGAATTTAACCTGTCTTCTGCTATATTCAAGTTGGCTGTAAGCAGTTTGTCGCGAGAAAAATCGGGAATTCCCCATGTACCTCGCACGTTTTTTGTGTAACATTTCGTGACTCGTCAGCTGCTCGCGCTCAAACTAGGGAGGAGGGAGGGGTGCGGCAGTCGTCTTCCGGGGATTCCTGGCAGCTCTGTCGGCACTAATCTCATCGGCAGCACCCCCTGTTTCCTTCGTAGAGGGCTTGTATAAGGTATTTTTCGGGACTTTCCCTGTTTTTCTCCCGCTTCGCTTCTTACCCGTGTAGTTTCGTTGTCACCTGCCTGCCCTTGCTAACTATAGCAGGGTGTGAATACAGTGCACTGCCTATCCCCTGTACCTGTCACGCATCACTGTACTGTGTAAGGCAATATTTTGTCGCAATAACTGCCACCTACCACATATTTTCTAACTGCCTTTATACAAAGTGAATCGGTTTATTATATATAACAATCTTATTCCTGAAAAAAACTTTACTAGGAAAAAGTGTCGGCACAAACAGCTATACCATCCATGGGGTTTGGCTGCATTGGTATGGTCAAAATTATCGAACTATCTTTTTTATCGGCGTACAAGTGCTACGGCCCAAAATTGATGTGCGTGTACAATCATTTGATGTCTGCATATTCATAATATTGAAATCCAAACAAAATATTATTCTGCTACAAGTTTCCAATTACACCGGGAAAAGAAAAAAAATTGACTTGAGTAGGTCTTGTATGCTGGGTGATTATGTTTCATATCTAATGAAAAGTTTTCATTCGATTTCAAGTGGCACACATGAAATAGCTCATAAGAATATAGAGTACTATATTGGCAAATGGAAGCAGTGGTTGCAATAGTCGCAGTTAAAAGCATATGGTTTTTAAACTCTTTTTTTAAAATATTTAATTCGTTTAATTGCGCTTCACTATACTTTTTAAAACGGCCCATTGTTCGTACTGTATATAAATTGGACATATTTACGTAAACATAAATTAATGGTAATCTGCGCGCTAATTATTTCGACGTCTTTAGTTTGATAATAGATTGTTGCAGTCAAACTATATAGCATTTGCGAACTAGCTCGTACCGAAAATTTTGCTATTTCCTGAAAGTAGTTATAAAATGTTCCTTCTAGTGCACCTGGATACTGGTTGCGGAACAGCGGCGCCACGGCGGCCATCTTGGATTACGCCATGCGTAAACCTCCTGCTCTGTCATTCCTCGCCAATGGTGGCCATTTTCCCTTTTTCCCTCGTAATTTATATTTTTCAATTAAACATGCCCTAAATTTCCCGCATTTCCCTCCAAACCTCCAGAATTGCCCGCAGAAATTTCCCATACCCAAATTTTTATGAGTCACTGAGTCCGAAAATAGCATGACTCCAAATGTGGCTAAATTACTCCATTTTAGGTATGAGGGGTCACCCTTACATTGTTAGGGGTCGCCCTAACATTTATGCTCTGTCATTCTATGCCAGCACCATCCATCTTGTCTGAAGAATGTTCAAGTTCATTGTCCTGCCATGAAACTTCTCTCATTCCTTCTAGACTCACTCACTCACGCTCATTCTCTCTCATGCCTGTTCTATCACTTGGGGTTTTGTAAATTCCTTATGGTCTCCTTTATTTTCTCTCTCTTGCTTTTTACATCCCCCATCTTTAATTCCAGCACCCACCGCCACCAGTCGTCTGTTGTAGGCAGCTATATTTTATTCCTGCATCCGCCACCAGAGTGTGCTAAGTCATCTTTAATTTCCGCGCCTGCCATCAGTCAGCCGCTGTGGGCGGCCATCTTTGATTCTTGGGCCAGCCACCAGAGTGTTTGAAGTTCTACAGTTCGAGGCTAGGAGCGCCGGTATTATCGCAGCCATTTTGTGGGTGTTGGTTTACTCGTCGCCTGCAGGGGTGCACAAGTATTGGGGAGTGTAGTTCAAATGCTGGCCACAAGGAGCACTAGGGATTACTTTTTTTAGTTGGTAGTCGTTTCGCAACACACAAAAAATGCCAGAGACATGCAGGATCGTTCCGGCTCCCCTGAGGTCAGCAGTCGAGTGTCTTGCCTACAAGACCACTGCAGCATCTAGGAAAGTAGGATGTTTAACGACGAATACATACACAGTATTACCATCCCGAGCATTCGGACAAGTCCCCAACGGTATATACATGTAAATCGCCATTGCATGGTTATGGGGAAGAAATAAAGTTAATACCCGCATAGCCTACGCACTCGCCAAACAATTAACTTATCATCGCGAAAAAAAAAAGATTTTTAAACTGTTTAAGATACAGTGGAGTCTCCATTATCTGTCAGTCTCGGGGCCGTCACCGTGACGGTCGAAAGAATAGATGGATAATAGACACGTGTCACAAAGACACGACAGATACTTGCGATAATAATGTATACGATATTTAGCACTATATTTTAAACAGGTAGCAATCAAGAGAAGTATGTACAGCACAGTATGTATTTGATATTAAATATTGTAGAATTCTGTTTATTATGTTGATAAAATAACAAAATTGAATACAGTACTATATGTATATGTTCAGTAGTATAATCCTACCTAAAAAAGTCTGTCATTTTCCTTTGTTGTAATACTCCATGGGCTTTTGTTGCTGCCATGTTGCGTATCTTATGTATAATGTATTCACGATTTAATAACTTCAAGATTTTCTGAAGCCCTGCTAAATATCTACTTTCAGGGAGGCGATTATGTATCCTTCCGCAGTATGTAAACAAAACATTGCCATGTGACACCTGTCAAACGTTTTGTAAACAGTGCCATGTGGGAACTGTCAAATATTTTGTAAACAAACAGTGCCTTGTGGGAACTGTCAAATATTTTATTAACAGTGTCCATGTGGGAACTACCAAAATTTATTTTTGAAGAGAAACAATGCCATGTAATCTCAACTGTCATATACTTTAATAAAATTCTCTAAATGTCTAAAAAATGCTAATCAATTTAGCGAAATGTTGTAATACATACAAAAAGGTAGATTGAAGTATATATCGGAACTGTTAATTATACAATTTAATTAAAGTTTACTTATTGTATGAAGATTTATTTACATATTTGGTGTAAGGAAAAAGTTAAATTTTACATAATAAACTTTCGGAAGTAGCACTCAGGTTAAAGATTTCACTGTAATAAATGGTACCGTATTTTATCGCATATAAGTTGCACATTTTATTTTAAAAAATTTATTTAAAACTCGGGGTGCGACTTATCAGTGAGAAAAATTCCTCCAGCCCCGCACTAACGTTTCATTTACTGCGAATTCACGGCCCGCGGCTTGGTTTCCAAACTCTTCAGCGAACAAAATCACTTTTATTTTGAAACCTGCAGTGTAGGTACATCGCTTTTCCATTAAGAAACTGCGCACTACTTCACTGCCACAACATCAAAACAACACTACGTGCGGCGCAAAGACGTGTAAGTCACAGCTAACATTTGGTACTCAAGAACCAATGCTAATGTGCTGCTATCTCTTATGCTCCACAAAAAGCTTTCGAAAATAATCGATTACCAGTTATTAACCAAAAATCGATTCCTTTTCATTCTTTTTAAATATTTTTTTCTGTTAAGGATTGCGAAGGGAATTACGTAACGGAAATATTCAAATGCCTTTCTATATTTTGCACGTTTATTTGATAAACTGCAGAAATAACAACGCTAATACTAAAATTACATCTTAACCTAGAATTATCTTGTAAGTAGAAAGAATGTGTTACGTTAGTTTTATAACTAGCGTCTCTAATATCCAATATGGCGTGGTTATACTTCTGGAAAAAAACGTGCCCAAACGGACAAGATGGAGTGTATGAGTCTGCTGGACAGACACTGAAATTTATTTAATTTCAATTAATAACAGTGAAATCTTTACCCATGAGTGCTACGTAAAAATGTAAATATATAGTTTAGCAATATTAACTTTACAATTACGGCATTAAATTTATACATATTAATATTTAACCTACGAACTATTTCTTTTCAGCTATAACCAACATGTCCCTTCAAAATCCGTTGTTAATTCGTACGGACTTTTAACAAATTATTATAATTTATTGAAAAAATATACTTAAAACTTAAAACAATCAATTTATGTAGTGCTTCAGTGATAAAAGCAAGACAAAACCTTTTTCCATATACAATTTTTTTATAACCAATTGAACATGTAACTCCTAGGGTGATTTTTCAAAGGTTCTTTTCAAAAGTATCAAATATACCGTGAATGGATTATAGGAGTAATATCTGTGTAGCGTCTGCCTCTTCTTGTTGCCCGCACCATTCAATGCAATTGGAAAACATGTTTTCAGCATCACTGTGGCTAATTATTTTGGGGCAATCCTTGAGTATATCATCCTCTTCTTCTTCACTTAAACATTCTACCTCCTGTGTTGCTCTTTATACTAGTTCCTCATCAACTTTCGATTTTATCTGCATCTTTCTTAATATCATTGACGCCTGCGGCGTCCGTATATTTTATTCGTCCGTACCACGCTCTAACGAAGCTCACAGGCGAACGACATCAATCAGGATTTAGGGCCTGGCAGCCGTGACGAAGGGAACGGCGCCAGATCGGCCCTACAAGACGACCATTTGCATGGGACGGCGGACATGCGGGAGAATAGCGTCACGGTGTGGGATCAGGTGACAGCGGGAAGAACACGAGTGCAGC
The DNA here is from genome assembly GCA_002778355.1 of Clitarchus hookeri. Taxonomy (NCBI): domain Eukaryota; kingdom Metazoa; phylum Arthropoda; class Insecta; order Phasmatodea; family Phasmatidae; genus Clitarchus; species Clitarchus hookeri. Next base: position 57,972 of record NQII01009066.1, read on the forward strand.
GGCCAGG
>NQII01009067.1:0-58880 GCA_002778355.1 Clitarchus hookeri
TGCGCAAACGGTTAACACGGGCCAGAACATTTTTTAACCAATCAAAGAAGCTGGACGACCCCACAGTGCTTTGGATTGTATCTTGCCTAGAAATCTTTTCGCGAAATATCACTGCCCCTACCTATTGCTAATATATAGGGCCGCCTGTTTTTCGCGAAAAGATTCCACTACTAGGTGTACTCCAAAACACGTCAGTTCAGTAACAATATCGTGGTTGGATGATTTTAACTCGCGCGCGTCTTAGGTGTCTGTCAGCAAATCACGGACGTTCAGTGCCAGGGTTGAATTTGTTCTGATTGGCCCGGTCGAGTCGAAAATATATTTTGACAAACACACGCAGCCAATAGCCAAATGAAATTTGCAAGCTTGCAAGTAAGAAGTTGAAGTCAATTTTGAGAATAAATCTTTTCGCAAAACAACGCGTGGTCCTACTAACATAAAATTACCGGGACAAAAGACTGTTCACGATAAAGAGAGCACTTTCGAAATCAACATTTTAAAAAAGTCACTGCTCCTACATGCATATATTTTAACGGGTATACTGATTGGCATGCGCCCAGTAATGTTGGCAACGACGCGTAGTGAAAGTAGTTCCATATCTTAACGTTGAACAAAAAAATTTACCCTAAACATTTGTAAATACATTTTATTTCATTTTTTAACGTTTATAAATGTAACAATGACGAAATTCGTGAAACATTTATTTTCCTAATAATTTTACGTTTTACCTTAAGGACGTATGAATAAATTGATGGTGCAAATTGCAATGTTTATTTTACTTATGGTGGAAGAATAAAAAATGTGCATAAAAGTAGATCTTAAGTAGGGCTTTCAAAAGTGCTCAGTTTAGCGTGAACAGCCTTTAATAAACATATATAGCGCTTGAAGCCACAATAAAATATATTTTTTTTGTAATTATGCCTGTAGTGGGAGCTTTAAAAAGTTCTAAATTTACAATGAATAGTCTATTGGCATACATTGGTATAAATTGTTCACGGTAAAGTGACCACTTTCGAAATTAACGCCTGTAAAAAAAATCACTGCCCATAACTATTGTGTGCCACAGTATACAATGGCACTGTTGAATTATCAGCGAAGTTATGAANAAAAAAAATCACTGCCCATAACTATTGTGTGCCACAGTATACAATGGCACTGTTGAATTATCAGCGAAGTTATGAAAATATTTCTAAGACTTGGCATTTTATTAAGAGTGTCATATATGTAAATTTATGGCGATAGCAGTCAAGGTTTCTTGTTTTATGCGTATTAGAGTACGAGTTTGCATAAGACATTTATGCTCCTAAAATTGCCACGGTTTGCACGTAGATGACCATGAGTAAGGGCTCTTATTTTTCGNTGCATAAGACATTTATGCTCCTAAAATTGCCACGGTTTGCACGTAGATGACCATGAGTAAGGGCTCTTATTTTTCACGAAAATTTTTCAGGACAAGTTGTGTTCCAAAACACTTTAGTACGTAGGAAAGAACATTTGATTGGGACACTTTCAACTCGGCATTAAACTGGTTGAGAGCCGGCCAGTAATGAACTATGTACAATGTAGTAAGCGTGTCCGGTGTTGTCTGAACCAATAGCACGATTGTAAATGGGAATGGGGAGACCAACAGAACTGATGGTCATGAAGTCGTGCATATAGGTGACTTACTTCTAGCATGTCTTATTTGTCCGCAAATCTGTACCGCACTCAAAGCTGTCAACTCATCATCGGCCCTTTTTCTAAGTACCACCTCGGTCTTATAGCACAACATGTTTCCAGCTGCTTTGTCCAGAACTCATTTCGTCTTTCATTTAGCTAATCGCAAACTTCGTTTAATCCTTGGTAATGAGTAAAGTAAGAGCACAAATAGGAATTTGAAACGCTGCCAGTGCAGAAAACTCAGTGTATTGTATTTGGTAATAATGGTAGTTTGACACTCGTGCTAGCCACGTACAGCGCGCTGTATTTTGAAACAAGTGAATGAGTATATAAAGAATTTGTCAGAATTAAGAAAACTGACATCTCTCCAGAAAGAGAAAGTCTCGCAAAGTATGTATGTAATGAAATTCAGAAGTGCGTAAATTTTAAGGTATGTTTAACTTGATAAATTAGTTCTGGCGGAATAATTTTGCATGTTAACTTTTAAATGACTTTAATTTTGAATTTTTATTATTTCTTTAACTTTTACAACGATTATATACAATATCTGGTAGCATCCTGTTACACAGTCCGTAAGAACACGTACGCAATTAAAGTGGCTTTATCTACCAAAATGCTAAAAAAACACTTAAAAATAGCAATGCTCTTATTTACGCTATGGTTATCAAATGTTGCCATAGTCAGTTAAATGGTTCTTCAGACGAGTTATATATGGCTTAGAAGATGTTTTTGAAAAATATAAGGTTCTAGCAAAGGCTGTTGTTATTTTATTAGCAGATTCCCATTTCAAATTTGGCGGCTNTGGACGTTCAGTATCGGAGTACTTTATTACTATTGGCCCAGTCAAATAAGAACACGTCTTCTCATGTAGACACGCATAATAACCAAATAAGGTGTGGTTGTGCATGTAGGATATTGAAGTCTAGCATGGCCATAAATATTTTCGCGATATACACCTGTCCCTTTATAAAAGTTGCCATTTTGCAGAAGTTCTCTCATTTTTTATATAAAAATATACTTTCCTACTGTTCTCCGTGGACATAATTTTATAAAAGTTTGGTGAAATCTCATAAGGCGTGACTTACTTTCCGATTTCCGCTGCCTTATAAAATTACGGAAGGGGGAAAGAAAGTTCTGTTGTCCAGCTACACAGTTTGTGCATGGTCGATCAAATGGTTTCAGAGATGTTGTGCTCTAAGCTACAATTCTGGAAAACCATCGTTTAGGAATTTAAAAAATGGCGCTGCGTTAATGTCAAATTTAGTGCCATTTGTTTATGCAGTTTTCTGTCTCTAAAACATACAAATTAATTTTTCCGGCGAAGATGTTTTCCATAAAGGTCGAAGGAAGGGCGCATTACCTAAACAATTTTTTACACTTGCACAGGTTTTTTTTTACAAACAATTTTTGAAAACTTGTGGCTAAACATTTTTGTGTAGCACAAGAAGTCAATTGATGTATATTTACAATTTATGACCATGTTTATGATATAATTGGTCTGCAGTACTTGGCTATTAAAGCTCAAGATTATTTGTACCCATTCCACAGAACCTTGGGTAAATTTGCTATAATTTAGGAGTAGTGTTACAAAAACTAACTTCAGCAATTACTATTAAAGAAAAATTTTTTTGAAACTGCAGAAATTTTTAAATTGTACTGGTAATTGCTGCGTAAATGACTTGAGTAAATTTCTTTTGATGATTTCAAAGTATCGTTAAACATTTTTTTAAAGTAAACTTTTGATTGTGATTTATCGTACTACTTTTGTAACACGTTTGCTTTAGTCAGAAAGTAGAGGCACAAAATTGATGAATGAAGAGATTTGGGTGGCTCTTAACATAAAGGTCTTGAGAGGCGATGAGGGTGAAGTGAGGCGAGTATGGAGCAGCTCTGGAAGGAAAGGTCAGGGGAAACGGGAGATCTCCGAGAAATCCCACCAACCAGTGGCATCGTCTGGCACGATTACCACATACGAAACTCCGGGAATCGAACCTGCCGTTTGGTGGGAGGCGAGTAGTCTGACCACTACACCACCGTGAGCCCTTATAAATAATGAAATGCTACGCTGTCTGTACTTACTATTTGTAACAAGTATAAATCGGTAAGATGTTCCATATATATGTCATACCACACTGAATAACGTCGTAAGAACACTCTGAAAACCATGCTTATAACGCATTCATTATTACACGGAACATAAAAAGGTATCTTCTAGAATTGCGGTAGAACAGCTTCGTTAAATTGGCTGCAGAAATTATCTAAAGGTGCCTATTATTTAGCGGGCTAGAAAATTGTTATTTAAATGTACATAAAAACCTCTTTAAATAGTAAACTGAGTTAAAGTTCGCACAAATCCATTCTATTTTAATTAGTTATCAGCAGCAAGAGAACATAGAACATAATAAGTTACACATAATGGACGTATTCGCATTAAATTGCTGTTTTAAAAATCATTATTTTTATTTTAATGGTCTTTTTTTATGCCAGGGGAATACGTACCAACTGAACTAACCTTTAAGACGAGCAACCGCATGCAGTTGTTATGTAGGAGTCGACCACGGGACCTTGCTTAGCCTGTTCCTCTTACTTTGAAGCGAGATGTAACTGGCCAGCGGAGCGGAGCGGTGNTGGACGTTCAGTATCGGAGTACTTTATTACTATTGGCCCAGTCAAATAAGAACACGTCTTCTCATGTAGACACGCGGCTAATAGTTGTGGTTGTGCATGTGGGATATTGAAGTCTAGCATGGCCATAAATATTTTCGCGATATACACCTGTCCCTTTATAAAAGTTGCCATTTTGCAGAAGTTCTCTCATTTTTTATATAAAAATATACTTTCCTACTGTTCTCCGTGGACATAATTTTATAAAAGTTTGGTGAAATCTCATAAGGCGTGACTTACTTTCCGATTTCCGCTGCCTTATAAAATTACGGAAGGGGGAAAGAAAGTTCTGTTGTCCAGCTACACAGTTTGTGCATGGTCGATCAAATGGTTTCAGAGATGTTGTGCTCTAAGCTACAATTCTGGAAAACCATCGTTTAGGAATTTAAAAAATGGCGCTGCGTTAATGTCAAATTTAGTGCCATTTGTTTATGCAGTTTTCTGTCTCTAAAACATACAAATTAATTTTTCCGGCGAAGATGTTTTCCATAAAGGTCGAAGGAAGGGCGCATTACCTAAACAATTTTTTACACTTGCACAGATTTTTTTTACAAACAATTTTTTTAAAACTTGTGGCTAAACATTTTCGTGTAGCACAAGAAGTCAATTGATGTATATTTACAATTTATGACCATGTTTATGATATAATTGGTCTGCAGTACTTGGCTATTAAAGCCCAAGATTATTTGTACACATTCCACAGAACCTTGGGTAAATTTGCTTTAATTTAGGAGTAGTGTTACAAAAACTAACTTCAGCAACTACTATCAAAGAAATTTTTTTTTGAAACTGCAGAAATTTTTAAATTGTACTGGTAATTGCTGCGTAAACGACTTGAGTAAATTTCTTTTGATGATTTCAAAGTATCGTTAAAAAAATTTTTAATGTAAACTTTTGATTGTGATTTATCGTACTACTTTTGTAACACGTTTGCTTTAGTCAGAAAGTAGAGGCACAAATTTGATGAATGAAGAGATTTGGGTGGCTCTTAACATAAAGGTCTTGAGAGGCGATGAGGGTGAAGTGAGGCGAGTATGGAGCAGCTCTGGAAGGAAAGGTCAGGGGAAACGGGAGATCTCCGAGAAATCCCACCAACCAGTGGCATCGTCTGGCACGATTACCACATACGAAACTCCGGGAATCGAACCTGCCGTTTGGTGGGAGGCGAGTAGTCTGACCACTAAACCACCGTGAGCCCTTATAAATAATGAAATGCTACGCTGTCTGTACTTACTATTTGTAACAAGTATAAATCAGTAGGATGTTCCATATATATGTCATGCCACACTGAATAACGTCGTAAGAACACTCTGAAAACCATGCTTATAACGCATTCATTATTACACGGAACATAAAAAGGTATCTTCTAGAATTGCAGTAGAACAGCTTCGTTAAATTGGCTGCAGAAATTATTTAAAGGTGCCTATTATTTAGCTGGCTAAAAAATTGTTATTTAAATGTACATAAAAACCTCTTTAAATAGTAAACTGAGTTAAAGTTCGCACAAATCCATTCTATTTTAATTAGTTATCAGGAGCAAGAGAACATAGAACATAATAAGTTACACATAATGGACGTATTCACATTAAATTGCTGTTTTAAAAATCATTATTTTTATTTTAATGGTCTTTTTTTATGCCAGGGGAATACTTACCAACTGAACTAACCTTTAAGACGAGCAACCGCATGCAGTTGTTATGTAGGATTCGACCACGGGACCTTGCTTAGCCTGTTCCTCTTACTTTGAAGCGAGATGTAACTGGCCAGCGGAGCGGAGCGGTGGAGTGCAGCGGGTAGAGATGGACCAATTGAATCGGCTGCACGATCAGAGCTCGTACGCCGGGGGAGGTTGAACTACCTTGGTCGACTATCGTCCATCAGGAGCATAGCAGCTGCCGAGAAGTTCCGCCTGCCCGCGGGGAGGGAAAAGCAGCTCGCCTGTACGATATCACGTCAGGCGGAGATGCAATCGCTTCTTGTAGGAGGAGGGAGGGCGGGGATCGCATCACCGGATCGAGTCCTGGACCCTACGACTCGTGAAAGATGTTAACCCTTCTCGCGATGGCGGGAGATAGCGCCAGTTTCCGTCTGCGGCCCTCCCTCCGTCCTCCATTTCCATTTCTTCCAGTTGCTTCGGCGTTCTCCTGGGGAGGTCAGTGTTTTCTAATCGTGACCAGAACCTCGTCGAGCACCGTCCGCCCGTTCTCTACGACGTCTTCCGAGGGCTGCTGCAGAGGTGCGCGAGGGGCGATCGTGGTCCAGGTACAGAACACTCAACAATACTGAGGCGAAACATCCGCTTGCGCAGTGGAATCTAGCTGCACTCGCAAAAAAAATGGCCTCACTGGCCAGTAAAACGTTGGAACTCCGTTCGCCAATCAGCGAATGGTAACCTACTCACCAGCCAGCAGTCCAGCCAATGAGGAACCTTTAGCAGCACGCACTAGCCAATCAGACGCTAGGTCCCTCCCGAGGGTATTGAAGTCCAGCATGTGCGGAAATCGGAGTCGCAATGTAAGTACACAGAGGCGAGATGGCGTACAGCTAGGGATAGGAAAACTTCGCGTGTTCAGCGACCTGTAGGCTAGACTCCACATTCGTGTATATGCTCGAGCCACACACTGGCTGCTGCCCCAGAGAGTAGTCAGTGTTTCTACACACCTGGCAGTATGGGATTCGCTACTTGTATCATTGCAAGTCTGCTATTGGCTAAGAGTCGTGCACGGCGCGTCTAATAAACTGTGACACAATTGCAAAGTCAGCTTCAGTGTACACATGTTTGACGTCTATCTTGTCCTGAAATGAATTCGCGAAATGTTCCTATCCCTACGTGTAGCGATTCGTTTGATGCGGGAGTATCTATTCGCGGGTTTGTTACACGAACCTCTAAAACGGGCCACTATTTTACCACTTTGCCACCTCGTGAGGTAGCAAGCACGAAAAGCTCGTACTTCCACACAAGTGCTGTGAAACCGGTTGCGTGAAAGTGCCGCCCCACATCTAAACAAAGGCGTATCCAGGGAGGAGGCCTGCCTGCCCCCCCCCCCTTCGTCCATCTTTTCGGCTTTGTATTTTTATAAAAATGTTTTAATTTTGTAGTATTTATAAATGCTACTCTTAAGTTAACTGGGGCCGCGATGACTGAGCGGTTAGCCTGCTCACCTCCCACCAAGGCGAGCCGGGTTAAATCCCCGGCCGGGTCGCCGGATTTTCGCAGTGGGAATCGTGCCGGACGATGCCGTTGGTCGACGGGTTTTCTCGGGTATGTCCCGTTTTCCTCCCTTTCATTCAGGCACCACTCCATACTCACCATACTCACCTCAATCACCCTCATCGGCTCTCAAGACCTCGCTGTTAAGAGCCGCCCAAATCTCTTCACTCACNACTCACCTCAATCACCCTCATCGGCTCTCAAGACCTCGCTGTTAAGAGCCGCCCAAATCTCTTCACTCACTCATAAGTTAAGTGACCGAATTTTTTTTACAGCAGATAGGATCATCACATTCAAGTTATTTTCTATTAATGCCAACATTGCAAATGCAGAATGATGAGAGTTAGCAGGTTTTTATAATGTCAGCGGTACCAAGATGTTTTCCTTGCCACCAGTGGCTGATCAGTCGCGCAGGTACGAGCCCCCCTCTACCCCTTGCACATCCCTCTCGCCAAGCTTCTTCCCCTCCAGCCGCACGGACAATGCTTTCTCATTTGTTTAGTAATAAGTGAAAGTCAGGTGTTGCACCTATTTGAAGACAGATGCTGTTGTTGACTACGCACTGTTGTTTGTGTATAGCATAAAGAAGGTGTATAATGGTGAGATAAAGCAATTTTTTTTTAAATTTTATTTATGACTACTTCTCGTCGAGATCAAACTCATTAGAGAAAGAGATATAAAATAGCACAAATTTTCAATGGAATTAGGAAAGGACTCAGCTATGGGCGATGAAGTTATTTCAGGAACACGGATGATCGAAAACATGAGATCCGGACCTTGGGTCCTCCCGTCCAGTATCAGACCACTGGGCCACCTCGCTGGGTGCTAAATCAAGTTTTTTGGTTATTGTTGGACATCATTTCACTGTTCTGATTATACCTAAGTGCATATACAACTATAAGTTGATATTTAAATATTTAAACGTATACTTCAGCTGCTTATATAATCTGCTCTAGTAAGAAAAATAATTGTTTTGTGTTTCTATAAGCCACAGATACTAGACAACCAAGACTAATTTATCTGTATTACTTCTTTGAGACATCTCGCATACTAAGTTATTTTCTGATCCGGTTTACATCTCACACATATGGTTTTAAATTGTTTAAACACNTGAGACATCTCGCATACTAAGTTATTTTCTGATCCGGTTTACATCTCACACATATGGTTTTAAATTGTTTAAACACATTTTTTTTATAATCTAAATGCAGACAGTGCTCAATTTCGTAGTTAAGTTATTTGAATACGAAATGAGAAAGCATTTTACAAACCATATCCCAAGGTTTTCGGGAGCGTCTTGAGATAGTTAGCCTTTTGTTTCCCTTAGACCATCTCCATAGCACTTTAAAAAGTAAATAAACTTTTGAGTTACAAGAATCACAATGTGCTTTGCCCACGGTAATTAATTTACAAAACATANAAGTAAATAAACTTTTGAGTTACAAGAATCACAATGTGCTTTGCCCACGGTAATTAATTTACAAAACATAGAAACGGTTTTAACTTTAAATTATAATTAACTCATTGCTGTTCAGTTTGTGCGGTATTCAGTTAGCGAACCGCGGGCTACACCTTGCCCATTAAGCCCCGAAAATTAACATGAGCCCAGCTGTTACTGTAAAAGCGCCATATAATGCATTTTTGCTTTTGACCTTGAATAATGCTTTAAGTCGGTANGAGACATCTCGCATACTAAGTTATTTTCTGATCCGGTTTACATCTCACACATATGGTTTTAAATTGTTTAAACACTTTTTTTTTTTATAATATAAATGCAGACAGTGCTCAATTTCGTAGTTAAGTTATTTGAATACGAAATGAGAAAGCATTTTACAAACCATATCCCAAGGTTTTCGGGAGCGTCTTGAGATAGTTAGCCTTTTGTTTCTCCTAGATCATCTTCATAGCATTTTAAAAAGTAAATAAACTTTTGAGTTACAAGAATCACAATGTGCTTTGCCCACGGTAATTAATTTACAAAACATAGAAACTGTTTTAACTTTAAATTATAATTAACACATTGCTGTTCAGTTTGTGCGCTATTCAGTTAGCGAACCGCGGGCTACACCTTGCCCATTAAGCCCCGAAAATTAACCTGAGCCCAGCTGTTACTGTAAAAGCGCCATATAATGCATTTTTGCTTTTGACCTTGAATAATGCTTTAAGTCGGTAAATAGTGGCCTGGTGTAACTGTCGCTGAGAGTGAATGATATTTTCTCTGCACAACAGCAGGTGTCTCCCTATTTAGCACCCAGTGCAATATTTGCAGTTATATAGCAGTTCTTTCTCAGAGCATGTGTTCTTCCTCTGCAACGGTACTTTCAGGGGGGGGGGAAAGGACACGAAACCTTGTGCAGGTAGACACTTTCTCCCCCCCCCCNAACAAGCTTGTGAAAGAACGTTTGCACATCATCAGTCCCCAGGTTAGTATCACATTGTTTCTGTTGATGACGAAGTTTGTATTGAGTTGAACAATTGGCCATTCTGTCACTCATAGCATAATTGCGACAATGCGGAACTTTGCAGAAATATAAAGGGACAAATATAAAACATTTTTAGTTTCCTAAATGGCAAAATACCAAGAATCTAGAGGTACGTGTGTCGTTGCATTTAAGATACTGTTTACTAGTAAGTGATTACACCTGCAATAAATTGCATTGTCAACAGGGAATCCATGCTGTGAATTAAGCTACTATTTCATTATTGTTATTAATATTATTATTATATTGTTATTATTAATTTTTAGATTAATTTTTGTAAATTTACATTTGCTCCTATATATTTTTTATCCCAAGCAGAGAGCATAAGGAGCGCAGAGCTTTAGTTATATTGGAGTTTATGCAATTATTCTCAAATAAACACATGCATTCAATTATAGCATGCTATCAAATTATGTGAATTGTACCATTACTAATTTTACTTCATCGCATTTATTGTTTTGTATTAGTAAACTGTTCATTAAAAACAGGGTGCATAACATCGAAAGGGTCTTGAGGTTGTGTGTTTACTGTATTTAATTATTTTATAAACTACTTTTTGTCTTTTTAAGGAAACATATATGTTTTTATAATTGCAGAGAGCAAGTAGAAGAACATACATCCATAGATTTTGTCACTTTTGTTCTATAACTCGATAAAATTGTCTACATCAACGTATTTTTCTATTCTTAAACTGTTCACCCTAAAGAGCAAGCATGTGTCTATCTATGTGTGTGTCTANGTCACTTTTGTTCTATAACTCGATAAAATTTTCTACATCAACGTATTTTTCTATTCTTAAACTGTTCACCCTAAAGAGCAAGCATGTGTCTATCTATGTGTGTGTCTATATACAGGATGAGTATAAAATAATACCCCGTGTNTATATACAGGATGAGTATAAAATAATACCCCGTGTCTCGAGTGTATAGAGTACTGTAAAGCCTAGCCTGTTGCCACATCAATCCGCGAAATACTCGAGGAGCTCTATTAATGCATATGAACACATTTTAGGACAAGCTAGACCCCAAACACACTAGTATTTGTGTTATGTTTACGATAGGATTACAGTTTATTAGACACACCCAGCTGAACTCCGAGTCAATAAATGACCTGCAAGGAAACAAGCCCCGAATCCCGTGCAACCTAGTCTGAGGTGAAACTGACTACACACTGGGGCAACAGCCAATGATAGGAAAGAGGAGGCTCCAAAATACGTAGGGCGGTGGAGTCTATCCTACACTTCGTGCAAAACGCGAAATTTTCCTGTCCCTACGTATAAGTGTATGAATCAGCAAAATAGTAAAATATATACATTTCTAACAATTTCATAGTTTTACTTGGCTGACGCATGTATAAAGTGACCAGGCCCACGGCTATTATAATCTTAGAGATGGTGGAAATATACGGAATGTGCGTACAATTAAATCTTTACCTGCGCTTTCAAAAGTGCTCACTTTGCCGTGAACAGCATTTAAGCGAATATAACATTTANTACAATTAAATCTTTACCTGCGCTTTCAAAAGTGCTCACTTTGCCGTGAACAGCATTTAAGCGAATATAACATTTAGATGCTGGCATCTGCCTTTTTTTAGTTTGTTTACTCGTTATGATATTTTTGTCTCGTTTACTTTGTGGTTACAGGCGTTATTTACACGCCTGTTGGCAACATTTGACCTCGCATTGTTTTTTTTTTATGTATCTGTTCTAATATCACATTCTGGGTTTTCCGTGACATAATAAAACTCTGCAATGTTTTACGNACAATTAAATCTTTACCTGCGCTTTCAAAAGTGCTCACTTTGCCGTGAACAGCATTTAAGCGAATATAACATTTATATGCTGGCATATGCCCTTTTTAGTTTGTTTACTCGTTATGATATTTTTGTCTCGTTTACTTTGTGGTTACAGGCGTTATTTACACGCCTGTTGGCAACATTTGACCTCGCATTGTTTTTTTTTTTATGTATCTGTTCTAATATCACGTTCTGGGTTTTCCGTGACATAATAAAACTCTGCAATGTTTTACGTGCAACATAGTGGTTCATTCTCTCCCTTAACTCTTTAAGGCATACATAAAAAAGTAAAATGATAGCCTTTGGAACAAACAAATGTTTTGTTCGAAAATGTGCATTGTTATGGATTTAACTTTGATGTTAATTCATACCTGTAGCGTAGCTAAATAATGAGTCATGATTAGGTAGATCACAGAATAAGAATGTGGGGTTTATTGAACATAAGGATTATACAGTAACTATTAACGTGACTCTATATCGGGGAAGCTTAGATGGAATACCAGGATGTTAATTGATTATATTATGTTTTTTTACCCCACGCCACTACTATTTCAATCCAATTGGAAAGTCCCCACCTTTTTCATGATGCCGGAGGCTGATTCTAGGAGGCGGTAAACGACGGCCGAACACACCCATCTCCACGTCGTCTTGGTCCGCTGCCCCGATGACAAAACACTTCGCTCCCAGTGTTACGTTGGCCTATATCGGACGCGTTGTTTAATATTTTCGGCTCCGTTTATTGGCCGGTGGCGGGAGTTTCTGCAACTCTCTTTCGCTAGATGTTACTGCAATCACACTCGTGCCCTGGTTCAATGTTTGAAGGTGTGATCAGGCAGGCCGTCCAGCTAAGGCCTGATCACTTCATAACAATATGTTGATAACAGTAACAATGTGTATGTGGATGACGTTATTGGCAGTGACTGTTCACGCGATTGCGGAATGCATTCTAAACCACGACTATTATCTCCACAACGTCAGATACTTCCTTTATTGGATGCTGCTTTCTGATATGTACAGCGAAGGTTTATTGTACTCAGGTTGGAAAGCTCAATGCTTTTAGTTTGGCAAATAACATTTGTCAACACCAGGGCTCAGTGGTGTCGTATGTGTACCGCATTTTTTCGTTTTCTATGTACTGTAGTTAAACAAGGTGATTGAATATTTCATTAAATAAATATCATTTTGTAACATCATCCGATTTGTATTTCGTTATAACCTATGCAAAGAACGCAAATAATAAACATTTTTCTTCGCACAAAAGTGGAAATATAAGGAAATATATTCACAAGCTGTTTAATATTCTGTCGTAAAATTGTTAACTGGATTAAGCAAAACGCTGGATACACTATCACTTTATTCATATATAATGACTGAATCAAAAGTAAATAATAAAATTGCTTAAAAATATATAATTTTTAGGGCTTTCCTGCGCGGTTTAGTTAAAGGAAAAGAGAAAAATACAAAGTTCCTACATTTATTTTGTTCTTAAAATCCTGACGGGTTTTTCCATTAAAACAGGCTTGCTCATTAACGCTCAATGCCAAAAAAAAGTTGTATTTTCACTGTTTGCTCTTGTAAATACCATTGGAGAGCGTGAATAATAGTTACCCAATAAAGTTTATACTTAAATTTTGGCACGGGCAAGTATACATCACAATTTCAGTCAAACTTTCCTTATGGTAAACTCACCCATAAGATATATAGTTTTGTTCATACTGAGTAGAATAAACCTTAGACATTGTATAATTAAAATGTACTGCATGTGCTTCGTACAGCAGTTTATTGAGCACATTGCCTGAAAGTGTCAACCCCCCCCCCACCATTTTTTTACCCACGCCGGTTTTTTACCATGTACAACAATTTACAGAACACTTCTAAACAATATATAACAAAACGGGGTGGTGAGTGAGTGAAGAGATTTGGGCCGCTGTTAAAAGCGAGGTGTTGAGAGCCGATGATGGTGATTGAGGTATGGAGTAGCGCAGGAATGAAAGGATGGCGGAAACGGGAGATCCCCGAGAAAACCCACCCACCAGTGGCATCGTCCGACGCGATTCCCACATACGGAAATCCGAGAGTGACCCGGCCGGGGATTTAACCCGGTTCGCCATAATGGGAGGCAAGCATGCTAACCGCTCATCCACTATGGCCCCAAATGAGGTAGTAACACTACGGCTTCTCGTCCTGATTAGTGGTTGGCGGTACCGCGAGGTGCCGGAGCACGCATGCGCACCGTCGCCCGATTACGATCTATACGGCAGGGAAAGCAGACGACTCATCGCGAGCTGGCAAGTAAGCATCGCGCGGTCAGCGTGCGCCTTATCGAGATGGCTGACTTGTTGGAAAGGAAAGAAAAATCGAGCGCGTTTTCTCTTTCACCGGACCTGCTCTGTTTGGGAGAGCGCAGGAATGCAACTCGAGTCCAGAGAGAGGCGTCTGTGAGCTGCACGTTGTCCATTCTGGTTACTTCGAACTTTTCTGAATCCCTGCTGAAGTTCTACTTTAAGGGCGCCGCCCACCTGTCACGGGAATTGTGTTGCGAAGTGTTCAAAATCATTATTTTTTTTATTGAACCATTAAACGTGTCCTCATGATACCGATGTACGATACGAAAACACTCTTCAGGCGAGGTACGTTAATACTCTCAATACGTCGTGTGCATTATAAATGCTATTCCCGTGCCCTCAAACATAGCTAAAAACTGCTTTTTCACATGCTGTATCACATAACATACTGGTTGGAAACATGGGGAACTATTATAGGGACCTGCATTGAACTTTGCCACAGACTTTCCACCGATATAATGATAGGTTCACCGCTTAAGGTACACACAGCGCAACGAAAACACTGCACTCCAGTTTAGCGCTTGGCGCGTAGGAGCGAAGGGACATGAGGCGTGCTTATCACTGTAGCCCTTATCGCTCCCGCACTTCCCTCCCTCAAGCACGCTAAAAACCTCCAAGTAGGCGGTGTCCTTAGGGTGTAGTTGTGTAGTGGTTAGACTACTCGCCTCCCACGTAGGCGAGACGGGCTCGATTCCCGGCGGGGTCGCTCCCGGATTTTCTTCACATGTGGGAATCGTGCCGGACGACGCCGCTGGTCAGTGGGTTTCCCTTATAGATATCACGAGATTTCGCGTATTCATATAGCAAAAGGTTCAACTCCAAATCTTTTGTGTGCTCGGGAATCAGCTACTTGGTCATTGACTGTTGCTCCAGTTGAACACCAGACCAGGTAGCTCGGGTTTCGGTAAATGTTTCCTCACACACTCATTATCGTTTGAAAGTCGTCTGGGTTGTGTCTAACAAACTGCGGTTCAGCAGAAGAAGAAACCCGACTGCATGCGTGGTTGAAGTTTAACTTGTCCTTAAAATGAATTCACGAAATTTCCGTATCTCTGCTAATTGAATGAGAACCAGAAAGACTCGTAAATCCACGCGAGGGCAACATAGACTTTAAACACATGTGCAATGTAAGTCACACTTGCAACTGGATCACAGCCTGCAAGGCATGTCGTGGATGAGAGTACAAAATAGAGAGGATCACAACATACAATGTACAAATAGATAAGACTTGTGTGTAAAGTATTGCGGGTTCTAGTCTACAAGTAACTTACTTCGGTTAGTTTCCGTTTCCATTTTTATCGTACAACATAAAATGAAATAGTTTGTGTTAAATGATCATATAAATATAAAAGGTCATCACAAGTTATTTTATGTAGTATAGTGCTTGAATGAAACTTTGTAAATTAGTTCAGCGTAACTGATGGATAATAGCGACAGAATTCAATTTATTTAATATTGAACCTATTAAAAAAAAGTCAATTAAAATAAAACCATTTCACTGAGCATTCAGTCCCTGTCACATTGTCAAATTTTTCCGGAAAAAAACTTACGATAAGTTTGGTTAAATAATATTTGAAGGTTGCGACGTCACCGAAACGTCATTATCATAGCCGTTTTTGTCTGAAAAAGTTGGATAGCTCTATTTTTCATCGAACATTTTGAAAATTGGACGGGTTCTGTAATTTCTTGGATGTTTAACGGGCTCATCCAATCATAATCGTGCATGGCAAAANCTTACGATAAGTTTGGTTAAATAATATTCGAAGGTTGCGACGTCACCGAAACGTCATTATCATAGCCGTTTTTGTCTGAAAAAGTTGGATGGCTCTATTTTTCATCGAAAATTTTGAAAATTGGACGGGTTCTGTAATTTCTTGGATGTTTAACGGGCTCATCCAATCATAATCGTGCATGGCAAAAAATAACCGCACGTGTCAGCAAAATGGTGGAACGTCGTTCTCGAACCAGCGCCTAATAACCTACACTTTAAAAAAAAATTGTAGTTTATTTCGTAAACTGTAATGNAAAATAACCGCACGTGTCAGCAAAATGGTGGAACGTCGTTCTCGAACCAGCGCCTAATAACCTACACTTTTAAAAAAAATTGTAGTTTATTTCGTAAACTGTAATGGAATGATTTTAATCTACCTATACGTAGTATGGAAATAATACAAAACGCCAGGCTGAAAATATACGTAGCAATACTCAGCGTCGCTACTATACATAATTGTGAACTCATGCAGTAGGTAATAAGACTCAATACCCGTTCCCGAAACCTCGCGCAACCAATCAGAGAACCGGCACACCCACATGAGAGGAACCGCCACGCCATCTCGTCTCTGCGTATTTTTCTACTCTGTTGTCAACGCGTTGATGTAGTGAGTGAGTGAAGAGATTTGGGCGGCTCTTAACGACGTCTTGAAGAGCCGATGATGGTGATTGAGGTGAGTATGGAGCTGCGCCGGAATTGAAGGGTGGGGGAAACGGGAGATCCTCGAGAAAACGCGCCGACCAGAGACATCGTCCCGCACGATTCCCACATGCGAATATCCGGGAGTGACCCGGCCGGGGATTGAACCCGGTTCGTCTTGGTAACCGCTCAGCCACAGCGGCCCCGCGTTGATGTAAGGTGCACAATCGACGAGGAGACGAGTACAAGTTGTCTAGTACGCCCGGTCACAGCAGGAAACTTATTATTTTCACATGCACGTCAGTTGGCGGTCGCAGCCGAGCCATTATCGCTCCGAGCGAAATTGTATATATATTTTTTTGTTTGGCCGTTTATTTTTATTTGGCTCGTTCGTGACAATGACTCACAGAGTGTTTGCTTTGCAGAGTGAGCTGGCTCATTGTGGTTAGCGCCGAGGACAATTACTTTTTTTTCCCCCTCGTGGCATTTAATGGGTTTGGAGGTTGGAAGTTNTCATTGTGGTTAGCGCCGAGGACAATTACTTTTTTTTCCCCCTCGTGGCATTTAATGGGTTTGGAGGTTGGAAGTAGTTTATTTTCATGTAGAAGTTGTTCGAGTAGGCAGGAAGCTGCAGATTTTCCAGTAATGCTTACCGAGTCTAATACACGTGCTGGGTGGGAAAAAAAACCTATTGGTCAAACAACAGGGTGTCCACCCAAAAGGGAAACGTGGACAATAGGGAAAATTCATGGAATTTTATGTGACAGGGAAGAGTCAGGTAAGTGTCAGCGAATTTTGATCTGGGCTAGGAAAAATGTAAAAAATTGCTGCGAAAGTTGTTTGCTGTGTGCATGCAGGATAATGTAATTATGGTCATATTAATTTTTAAGTTTGTGAATTGGCAATAATAGAACATAGCCAAGTGATACAGGAACTGTATGAAAAAGTAAAGTATTCGTTTGTATGTGTAAGTGATGGACACTCGTGTGATGTCAACAGCGTGTATTGCGAGAAATAATAATGGGCTGAATAAAATATTACCTCTGCTTGCTTGGTCTGTTGCAGTGTAATTTAATTCAACTTCACTTATAGCTACAGACCTGAAAAATTCGCGGATTCATTTCGGGACAAGCTAGAATTCGAAACACATGTGTTGATAAAACTTCAGCCATTGGTCCACACGGTGTTTGACACCTCCAGAAGAAGGCTGGCCCAATTGTCACCTTCTACTGTGACAGCAGACAACCAATGTGCAGTTGATATCGTCATAGAGTATAGCCGGCAGGTCATTGAACTCACGATTTTCTCTGGTCTCTATTTATAGCATATTTGTTCTATCAGCCGTGGAAAAATATGGTATTGGAATGTTTGGGTCGTGAAAATAGGTCAGGGAGAATGGCGAGATTCTTCCCCGGAAAACAGGTAAAAGTCAGGGAATTCCAAATTATAACTTCAGTAGACACCCTGGAAAGGGCACACATCCGTGCCACAGAATACGTACTCAAGAACACGGGGATGAATCCATCCACACACGCCAGCAAAAAATGGTCTCACCAACCAGCAATATGCCGGAACGTTGTTCACCATTTAGCTCTCGAAAACCAACCCTTTGTGGTCTGCGCATGTTTACTGGCGGTGTACACAAGCTATACGTGAGTGAGTGAAGATATTTGGGCGGCTCTCATCGCCCCGCCCACCTGGCGATGGAACTGCGTTGCAGTGTGTTTGAAACCCGCGTTTTTTTTCTTTTAAGGAACCATTAAACGTTTTTCCATGATACCGATGTACGAAAATAAATCACACTTCAGGCGAGGTACGTATAATACCCTCAATACATCATGTACATCATAAATGCTATTCCCGAGAGCCCAGTCAAAAACGGCTTTTTCGCACTGCTGTCTCTAATAGTGAGCTTGTCGGAAACACGTGAAACTATTATAGGGTCCTGCATTGTACTTTGCTGCGGACTTTCCACCAATAAAATGATAGTCACGTAGGTACGCGCAGCACAGCGGAATCACTGCTCGCCAGTTCAGCGCCTTGCGCGTAGGAACGAAGGGGCACTAAGCGCGCGTCAGTGTATCGCTCGCGCGCCTCGCTGCTTCAAACGCGCTGACAACCTCCAAGTTGGTGGTGCCCTTAACATCGAGGTCTTGAGAGCCGATGATGGCGAAGCGACGTGAGTACGGGCCAGCGCCGGAATGCAAGAACAGGGGGGGCGGGAGATCCTGGAGAAAACCCGCTGACCAGCGGCATCGTCCGGCCCGATTTTCCCACATGCTAAAAATTCGGGGGCGACCCCGCCGAGATTCTAACCTGGTTCGCGTAGGTGGCAGGCGAGTAGACTGACCACTACAGCACCACTACACCACCACTACAGCAGTTAAGCCTGCAGGTAATTGAACTCGCGAATTTTTCAGGTTTCTAGTAATTTTCCATTTGTTCTACTTCACATAATTGTTTACGCTCTAACATTTCGTTTTCTGTCCCACAACGTGCAGCGGATGGTTCTTCCAGTAAACTTAATTCAGCGTGGGAGCGTTTCTTCCTCTGTTGTTCCGTCTACTTATGGCCCATTCCTCACTGCCATACACGAAGGTAGGAATGACCAAGACGTATAATTTTCATTGGGCGTGTCTTTGAAGACATAGGAGCTTCAACACAGAATGTATGAGACGAGGTCGTTTATAACATGTTAGAAAAGTGCGCGCCTACATGAACGCATTATTACAGGAAGGTCGAAATATGCTTTGAAAAAATATATTCTTGGGCAGTCCCACTAAGCAAAATACTCGGGTGAATCAGAAAGTAAAGTAAATTTTCATATAAAAGTTTTACTGCCATTGGTGCTGAACAAATGCACATTTCACTTAAAGGCTATTTACGATAAAGTGGGCACTTATAAAATCACCTTTTGAAAAATGTCACTGCCCCTACCTGCATATATTTTGACAGGCAGAATGTGTGGCATGCGCCAGGTAAATTTGGTAACGACGGAGGGAAAGTACTTCCATTTCTTAACGTTGAATGAAACGTGTTTGGTGAACGTTTGTGAATACGGAAATAGTTTCAGTTTCTTTCAGTTTCTTTCATGTTTTTAAATGTAATGTTCAGCAAATTCGCAAGACATTCGCTTTTCTATTAATTTCACAGTTTCAGTAAACAAGCGCGTTAATAAAGAGACCAGGCCCACGGTAATGTTAAATTTACATCTGGTGGAGAGATGTAATGTAATCGGGGAAGCACTTTCCTAAGCAGAGCTTTGAAAGTGCTCAATTCGCCGTTAAAAGCCTATACATACATGGCCTCCGTGCAGCGATGCAATTGTTTCGTTCAATGAACTTCTCGACTCTTCCAGAAAAGAAGCATTACGGTCACTCGCGGAGCCAAGTCTAAACAGCTTGCTGGACCTCACCATACGAGCTAAACTTGCGACAACGCAGCTCAAAAATCGGTTCGTTTTTTAATGCTATTCCGTGTCAGAGGTGGCAATTTGTTGTGACGAAGTTGGCAGCCATGCGGCTGGTGATAGACACAAGCTGGTTGAAAACAGGTAAGAAAATGTCTCCTCNTCATTGTGGTTAGCGCCGAGGACAATTACTTTTTTTTCCCCCTCGTGGCATTTAATGGGTTTGGAGGTTGGAAGTTGTTTATTTTCATGTAGAAGTTGTTCGAGTAGGCAGGAAGCTGCAGATTTTCCAGTAATGCTTACCGAGTCTAATACACGTGCTGGGTGGGAAAAAAAACCTATTGGTCAAACAACAGGGTGTCCACCCAAAAGGGAAACGTGGACAATAGGGAAAAATCATGGAATTTTATGTGACAGGGAAGAGTCAGGTAAGTGTCAGCGAATTTTGATCTGGGCTAGGAAAAATGTAAAAAATTGCTGCGAAAGTTGTTTGCTGTGTGCATGCAGGATAATGTAATTATGGTCATATTAATTTTTAAGTTTGTGAATTGGCAATAATAGAACATAGCCAAGTGATACAGGAACTGTATGAAAAAGTAAAGTATTCGTTTGTATGTGTAAGTGATGGACACTCGTGAGATGTCAACAGCGTGTATTGCGAGAAATAATAATGGGCTGAATAAAATATTACCTCTGCTTGCTTGGTCTGTTGCAGTGTAATTTAATTCAACTTCACATATAGCTAGAGACCTGAAAAATTCGCGGATTCATTTCGGGACAAGCTAGAATTCGAAACACGTGTGTTGATAAAACTTCAGCCATTGGTCCACACGGTGTTTGACACCTCCAGAAGAAGGCTGGCCCAATCGTCACCTTCTACTGTGACAGCAGACAACCAATGTGCAGTTGATATCAGCATATTTGTACGTAAGGCTGGAGAGTCTAGCCTGCAGGTCATTGAACTCGCGAATTTCTCTGGTCTCTACATATAGCATATTTGTTCTATCAGCGGTGGAAAAATATGGTATTGGAATGTTTGGGTCGTGAAAATAGGTCAGGGAAAATGGTTAGATTCTTCCCCGGAAAACAGGTAAAAGTCAGGGAATTCCAAAGCATAACTTCAGTAGACACCCTGGAAAGCGCACACATCCGTGCCACAGAATACGTACTCAAGAACGCGGGGATGAATCCATCCACACACGCCAGCAAAAAATGGTCTCACCGACCAGCAATAAGGTGGAACTTCGTTCACCATTCAGCTCTCGGAAACCAACCCTTTGTGGTCTGCGCATGTTTACTGGCGGTGTACACAAGTTATACGTGAGTGAGTGAAAATATTTGGGCGGCTCTCATCGCCCCGCCCACCTGGCGATGGAACTGCGTTGCAGTGTGTTTGAAACCCGCGTTTTTTTTCTTTTACGGAACCATTAAACGTGTTTCCATGACACCGATGTACGAAAAGAAATCACACTTCAGGCGAGGTACGTATAATACCCTCAATACATCATGTACATCATAAATGCTATTCCCGAGAGCCCAGTCAAAAACGGCTTTTTCGCACTGCTGTCTCTAATAGTGAGCTTGTCGGAAACATGTGAAACTATTGTAGGGTCGTCCATTGTACTTTGCTACGGACTTTCTACCAATAAAATGATAGTCACGTAGGTACGCGCAGCACAGCGGAATCACTGCTCGCCAGTTCAGCGCCTTGCGCGTAGGAACGAAGGGGCACTAAGCGCGCGTCAGTGTATCGCTCGCGCGCCTCGCTGCTTCAAACGCGCTGACAACCTCCAAGTTGGTGGTGCCCTTAACATCGAGGTCTTGAGAGCCGATGATGGCGAAGCGACGTGAGTACGGGCCAGCGCCGGAATGCAAGAACAGGGGGGGCGGGAGATCCTGGAGAAAACCCGCTGACCAGCGGCATCGTCCGGCCCGATTTTCCCACATGCTAAAAATTCGGGGGCGACCCCGCCGAGATTCTAACCTGGTTCGCGTAGGTGGCAGGCGAGTAGACTGACCACTACAGCACCACTACACCACCACTACAGCTGTCAAGCCTGCAGGTAATTGAACTCGCGAATTTTTCAGGTTTATAGTAATTTTGTATTTGTTCTACTTCACATAATTGTTTATGCTCTAACATTTCGTTTTCTGTCCCACAACGTGCAGCGGATCGTCCTTCTAGTAAACCCAATTCAGCGTGGGAGCGTTTCTTCCTCTGTTGTTCCGTCTACTTATGGCCCATTCCTCACTGCCATACACGAAGGTAGGAATGACCAAGACGTATAATTTTCATTGGGCGTGTCTTTGAAGACATAGGAGCTTTAACACAGAATGTATGAGACGAGATCCTTTATAATATGTTCTAAAAGTGCCCGCCTACATGAACGCATTATTACAGGAAGGTCGAAATATGCTTTGAAAAAATATATTCTTGGGCAGTCTCACTAAACAAAATACTCGGGTGAATCAGAAAGTAAAGTTAATTTCCATATAAAAGTTTTACTGCCATTGGTGCTGAACAAATGCACATTTCCCTTAAAGGCTATTCACGATAAAGTGGGCACTTATGAAATCACCTTTTCAAAAATGTCACTGCCCATACCTGCATATATTTTAACAGGCAGAATGTGTGGCATGCGCCAGGTAAAGTTGGTAACGACGGAGGGAAAGTACTTCCATTTCTTAACGTTGAATGGAACGTGTTTGGTGAACGTTTGTGAATACGGAAATTGTTTCAGTTTCTTTCAGTTTCTTTCATGTTTTTATATGTAATGTTCAGCAAATTCGCAAGACATTCGCTTTTCTATTAATTTCACAGTTTCAGTAAACAGGCGCGTTAATAAAGAGACCAGGCCCACGGTAATGTTAAATTTACATCTGGTGGAGAGATGTAATGTAATCGGGGAAGCACTTTCCTAAGCAGAGCTTTGAAAGTGCTCAATTCGCCGTTAAAAGCCTATACATACATGGCCTCCGTGCAGCGATGCAATTGTTTCGTTCAATGAACTTCTCGACTCTTCCAGAAAAGAAGCATTACGGTCACTCGCGGAGCCAAGTCTAAACAGCTTGCTGGACCTCACCATACGAGCTAAACTTGCGACAACGCAGCTCAAAAATCGGTTCGTTTTTTAATGCTATTCCGTGTCAGAGGTGGCAATTGGTTGTGACGAAGTTGGCAGCCATGCGGCTGGTGATAGACACAAGCTGGTTGAAAACAGGTAAGAAAATGTCTCCTCGCAAAGACACGACGCCAATAAGCAAAAGAAAACTGCTGGTACGTCCATGGGCTATTGAAATCTAGCATATGCGGAAATCTTTCCACGAAATTCGGGTGTCCCTATTTATTGCTGGGTTACGAGACAATACAGTAAAATAGAAAGAAAAGACAGACAGTAAGGTGCACATCCCACGGGCACAGGTGCCGACTGTCTAACTGGGCGGCCTTTGTGTCTAGTTTCCACTCGTGCCAGCAGCCCCATAAAGATCGCCCGTCTCCTCAACTGGCTTTTCCGCGTTCGATTCCCCGCAGCGACAACTATTCGCGTTTCTCTCCGCACTTTCACTCACGGAGCCGAGCTGCCCCCCGAGGGCACACATGCACCAAATAGCCACTTATGTCNAAAAGACAGACAGTAAGGTGCACATCCCACGGGCACAGGTGCCGACTGTCTAACTGGGCGGCCTTTGTGTCTAGTTTCCACTCGTGCCAGCAGCCCCATAAAGATCGCCCGTCTCCTCAGCTGGCTTTTCCGCGTTCGATTCCCCGCAGCGACAACTATTCGCGTTTCTCTCCGCACTTTCACTCACGGAGCCGAGCTGCCCCCCGAGGGCACACATGCACCAAATAGCCACTTATGTCATTTACACCGCCCATACCCGAGAACAATACACATACTATTCGTAGGGACCTGCAAAATTCACGTAATTTTTTTTGGCATCAAGCTAAAATTCGCAGTATTATATATACTCTGGCCAGCGTCGTTTCTCCGTTGGCTGCTGCCTAGATGTTAGGTCACGCCCTTTCTGAGTGAATTGCACGTGATTGCGGCACACGATTGTGAAGTGTCCATTTATTGACGCAGAGTTATGCGGGGAGTGCCAAATAAAGAATTGTCCAATGACAAAGGCATTGCAAAGGTAAAAGTGTTTAAAATTTAAAATGGCATCAAGTAGTAACGCGAACTTTGCAGGACTCTAATTGTTCGATCATATCCTGTAACTAGGGGCAGGGAAATTTCGCGGATTGATTTCACGACAAGCTAGACTTAAAAAATTCCTGTATAATCCATTCACGGTTACTTCCAACTTTCTGAAGCCCTGCTAAAGTTCTACTTTTAGAATATTCCTCCGCTTCGCGTGAACAAAGAGTAACCTCGTCTAGAAAATTACACCTATGGGATAACGCACCTCATTCGTGCGCCTCAGTTTAGGAGGTAAACCCCAAAACATTAATTACTTTGTAATTGTACCAAACATTGTTCAACTCGTACGCATTGTATCTGAATACATTTTCCTCGCATAAAAAAAATTTTACTTTATATTTTTTAATTGTTTGATGTCAAATACAAAATACTTCTGTTTTGTTGCAGCCGTAGGCCTAATTACTAGGGCCACCTGTTTTTCGCGAAAAGATTTCAGGACTACTTGCACTCAGATCCACTTTCGTGATTGGATGATTTCATCTGTCACGCATTGCAGGTGTCTGCCCACAAATCACGGACACTCAGTGTCGGAATTACCTAATTCTGATTGGCCTGGTCAGGTAAGGAACTGTCTCCTGACAAAGACACGGGGTCAATAACCAAAAGAAAACTGCATGTGTGCCACAGGGACAAGCTAGAATTCAAAACACATGCATTTATACAACTTTAGCCATTGGCCCATGCGGTATTTGACACTTCCTGGAGAATACTGGTCCAATCGTCGCTTTCCCCTGTGACAGCAGGCAACCAATGTGCGTTTTATGTCGGCATATCTGTACATAAGCCTGCAGGTCATTGAACTCAGCTTTGTGCTCATTGGCTGTTAATCCAGTTTGTAGCCTATTTTACCTCACACCAGGTGGCACGGGAGTTCGGTACTTCTTTCCTTGGCACGTCTGTTATGAGATCAGAGTTCACCTGGGCTTGTTCAATAAACTACGACACATTTGCAAACACAATAGAAATGTACACGTGTTTGAAATCTCGCATATCCTAAATTGAGATCACGAAATTTTCTAGCCCCAAAACAAAGGGATCACCCGAATTTCGCGAAAAAATTTCATGGCCAGGTGTATTTCATAACACTTTAGGTCAGATGCACTTTCGTGATTGGGTGGATTCCGTGTTATGTATCTTAAGAGTTTGCGCGCCAATCACAGACGTGCAGTATTGAAGTTGCGTAATTCTGATTGGCCAGTAAGGTAAGAAAATGTCTTCACGCAGACACGCGCCACCAATAAGTAAAATAAAACTTCTGATACGTCCGTAGGTTATTGAAATCTAGCATGTGCGGAAATGTTATCGCGAAATTCGGGTGTCGCTACCCAACGCATGAATAAAGTGAGTCGAATCTAGCAACGTTAACATTTTCAACACGACGCCCGTTTGCCACACGTGCAATTATTTATTCTCTTGCTTTTAAAAACTTATATATTCTTGTGCGGGCTGTTCACTGTTGTTTAAGCACTTTTAAAATGTACCGTTGAAAAGATTTAGCTGCCTCTACCTGCATAGGTACGTATATTTAAATGGGCACACCGCCTGGAAAGCGCCCAGTTTGTTAAATGCATAAGTTATAAGTGTAAGAAATAATGAATTTGTAAATTTTTTACTTTTATAATAATTTTACAGTTTCACTAGACCGACGATGAATTAAGTGCCTAAGCCCCAGGAAATGTTTACTTAACATATGGTGGAAGAATACTTCATGTGCATACAAGTAGATCTTAAGCAGGTCTTTCAAAATTGCTCAGTATACTGTAAATAGCATTTAATCAATTTTATTCTGAATCCTGGTTAGCAAGGAGTATACATTGAGAAATATATCACTCAAAGTACATTACATGTCAGATAAACACAGCTCGACCACAAAATACGAAAATTGAGGTAGATAAACTGATTAACACTATTTATTTAGTTCGCTGCTGATGTTGGCGGACTTGAACAAGGCCACAACCTGGAATACAGTGGACAATTAACAACTATTCATTGGTATACGTAATAATCTGTGTACAAGTGAATTAAATATGTTGTGAAAGCAGTAAACAACGGTTAATTTAATGTTCATCTCTTCACAGACACNCTGTGTACAAGTGAATTAAATATGTTGTGAAAGCAGTAAACAACGGTTAATTTAATGTTCATCTCTTCACAGACACGATAAATATTTCGCATCTAGCGCGTTGCAAGCAATGATAATACAACGAAATTTTGCTGAGTGTTGAGTGTGTTGCTCATACAGAATGAATCTAAATTAGACCAACAAATTTCGGCTGTGGGTTAATCACAAAAAAANTGTTGAGTGTGTTGCTCATACAGAATGAATCTAAATTAGACCAACAAATTTCGGCTGTGGGTTAATCACAAAAAAAGAAAGTTAAAACATATATGTAAATACTGCATATGGTCCAAAGTGAATATAAGGGCGGTACATATATTTGNAAAAAAAGAAAGTTAAAACATATATGTAAATACTGCATATGGTCCAAAGTGAATATAAGGGCGGTACATATATTTGAAGTTGGACCTAAAGCACGAGTGTATTACAAATACTGGAGATGGAATACTGAGCGTTTGAATAATGTGAAAAAATTGTTGTGATATTCAGGTTAAGAATCCATTTTAAATAAATCCCAAGTACTTTATAGCGTCATGGAGATAAAGTCGAAATAAAGGTAGTAACCGTGATTATTTCCATGACATAAGGAGTCGCAGTGGCGTAGTGGTTAGACTACTTGCCTCCCACCAAGGCGAACCGGGTTCGATTACCGTCGAGGTTGCCCCAGGTTATTGCATGTGGGAATCGTACCGGACGATTCTGCTGGTTGGCGTGTTTTGTCGGGGATCTCCCGCTTTCCCCTCCCCTTTATTCCGGCACCGCTCTCCAAACTCGCCTAGCTTCACCCTCATCGGTTCTCAAGACCTCGATGTTCAGAGCTGCCCAAATATCTTTAGTCACTCACTCCATGACATAATGTGATGACAGCGAGACCTATGTATTGTGTTGTTTATAGACTGTTCAGAGTAAAGTGAGCGCTTTTGAGATCCTAGTTACTTTTTTCCTATCAGTCATATTTTATCCTTCCACGACTTTTTAAAATAAATATTGTCATATAAGTAATATNTAGTTACTTTTTTCCTATCAGTCATATTTTATCCTTCCACGACTTTTTAAAATAAATATTGTCATATAAGTAATAAACACAGTGTACATATTTCATCGGACTCGAAAGTTAACGTCTAAAGCTTCAATAAAATATATTTATTTATTATTATTCCAACTGAGTGCTTCAAAAAGTGATAACTTTACCGTGAATAATCAATACAGATCTTTGTTCCGTTACNATTATTATTCCAACTGAGTGCTTCAAAAAGTGATAACTTTACCGTGAATAATCAATACAGATCTTTGTTCCGTTACATATTATCCAGACACTCAATGTTCCATCTCAAATGTTCCTCCAATATTTGTAATAAACTAATGTCAGATGAATACGGCCCTTAGGATTCACTTTGGACCATAGGTCGTGTTTATGTTTTCACCTTTTTTCGTGAATAAAGAGCAGCCGAAGTTTATCGGTGTAATTAAGATACATTCTGTCTATAGCGGACTTACAAAAGTGTTCAGTTAAGGTGGCCGCCTGGGTAGGCCGCCGAGTGGTGTGCAAAGCTACAGCAGAAAATGTTTTAAAAACCGTCCAACGTGTCTGAGTGAGGTCTGCTTACGAATAGCATTTAAGAAACGTCACGTCTGTATACGTTTCTCAGTTACTCCATTTCTCTCTAAATTATGTTTTTGTGACAGTGAAAATTTAATCAAACGGGTGTTTTCACGGTCATTTTTAAGTATGAACATTCCGGTACAAAACATTGAAAAATGAATATGGACGTGCATCAGACCTTCATTTTTATTATTACGTCGTAAATTTGTAGTGTCTCCGCTGAAAGTCTCATAGAGGCGCGTTATCGACGGCAAGACTGCACGCCAGTTCAGTGCATTGCGCATGTCTCGGTCGCCCCTAGCGCTCCCATTGTTTTAGGTCTCAGATGTGGAAACTTCCATGAACCAGGCGGCTACCTTAACGTGAACAGCCTGTACTTGGTCGGAACCCCATCCTCTGCGGCTATTAACCGCTCTCTTGTGTGGATTTTGGTTGGAGGGTGGGTGGGGGGAGGGGACGTAAATTACGAGTACAATTCGAGCGCGCGTCGTCTGGTCGAGGCAGCGTGAACCACGCCACAACTACGGGTTGTGGTGTGGTGCGTGCATTGCGGGGAGGGGGGTAGCAGGGAAAAAAAACTTGTTAATTTATTTATATTGTTTACAAACAATGCTGCCCGGCCGTGGAGGGGTCGGTGACCTCCCTGGAACACGGAGACTGCCCCCTTCCCCGCCACACACCTTTTTATACAACACCGTACCATTATCCTCTCCCTCACACGCACCGCCTTCTTCTTCCTCCTCACAAATGTGCTGCTGGCACGAGAAGGTCGGAAACCAAAAACTGTTCGCCTGCCTCGAACCCACACGGGCGATCTTAACCCATTCGAACCCAGCGTACACAATTGTGTTCGTTACGCACGTGTATGTAACTTTTGCTCTTTACTGCGCACTACGAAGCTGAATGACCAATGGTCTTACCTGTGGATAAATGATTCGCAAACTGTCTTACTCGTACAAGTCATAATTGGTTCATATAACTGTAGCGAAACGTATAGCCTACAGCTCATTGGCTGTGACAACGGAACAAGTGTTGTGTCGACTTAAGTACAGCGCGCATCAAAAAATATTTGGTTTGGAACATCTGAAACCGTAAATTAAAGTGGTTGTGATAGTGGTAACATTCTCAGACCCACTTTAACCCGTTTGGTCACGCATTAATTTGTAGTCCTATAAGTTGNGGTTGTGATAGTGGTAACATTCTCAGACCCACTTTAACCCGTTTGGTCACGCATTAATTTGTAGTCCTATAAGTTTTGTAGTCGTGTAATGTTTCACAACACTTGATTCGTTTCCACAGCTAATGAGCTGTAGGCTATATGTTCGGCTACAGTTATATGAACCAATTATGACCTAGACCAGTAAGACGGTTTGCGAATCATTTACCCACAGGTAGGATTATTGTTCATTAAGCTCCATAGTGTGCAGTACCGACCAAAAATTACCTTCACGTGCGTACTGTACACAATTATGTACACTGGGTTAAGACCTTATTTGCTCTTTCCTCGCTATATAAAACCCACATCATTTTTATATACATACAAGTCAAAATCACAGTTTTAAATCACAGTTTCAGTGTTTTAGAAATGTACAAATAAAGAAAACTACTGGACGTAGAAAAATTAAATAATTCACCGTAAAAGACGATGCTAGGCCTACTTTAGGACGTCTATAAAATCGTACAAGAAAATTTTTTTCCAATTTCAAAAAATTGCTGAAAATATAAAAATTCTTGCATATTTTTTTATTTGTGGGGGATCCTGACCTTTTTAAAAAATAACATTTTGCTAAACATACCTTAACATGAATTAAGGCAAAACCAGAGAGTGACCGAGACGAAATGGCGTGGTGGTTCTTTTGATTTGGGCGTAACTATTACTTAACTGGCTGCTCGAGGACCTGGAGACGGGCCTTGTGTCTGCTTGGCTACTACGTGCTGCCGGCTGATGAGGTGCCAAGCGCTGATTGGCGAACGGCGTTCCGGCGTGTTTCTGGCTACTGACGCTTATTTTACTGGCTTGTGCGGCTCGAGTTCACGACACACGAAGTCTTTTTCACTTCTGTATTCTTATGTACTCACGTAACAAGAACTTTCAGTCGCCCTTGTTAAATTTTCTGCACGTAGTTTGGTTTATTTTATTTTTAAATCACAAAAACAATAATTTTGAGAGACCTCCGAAATTCGGGTTATTATTTCAAGACAGAATAGACTCCAAACAGACGTGCCTTTGTATTGCGTTTGGCATTGGACTACAGTTTGTTCGGACACGCCTTGGGCGAATTTGGACGGACACGAAATCACTTAAGAGAGGCAGGCCTAATCACACCCAACAAATTACAAAGTCGAAATGGGTCCTCGCTCCTGCAGAAGCTAATAAACCAATATCACCTACTCAAATATGTATAGCAGGGTGAATTCTAGCGTCCGTGCTGCCAGAAAATAACGCGAATTTTGCAGGTACCTAGTCATTTTGACTTTGACATGTTATTTTGCAAAAACCATGGGATGTAAGTAAAATTTATTTGAACGAAAAGTAGCTACATATAATATACGTATACAAGTTGAACAGTGTGTGATAGAAATACAAAATAACACATATTTCCTTGGCCAGTGCTTGTAAGTGTCCTAACCA
Organism: Clitarchus hookeri; assembly: GCA_002778355.1. Taxonomy (NCBI): domain Eukaryota; kingdom Metazoa; phylum Arthropoda; class Insecta; order Phasmatodea; family Phasmatidae; genus Clitarchus; species Clitarchus hookeri. The sequence continues at coordinate 30,532 of NQII01009067.1, forward strand.
ACCCTACACACTGCATCGCTGAATAACTTAAAAACTATTATGTTTTAATGTTTTTTTTGTTTAAGACGCGGCACGCACTGCATAACATTCTCTACTGAACTCTGTGATTGAATCCCTGCTAGTGGCATTTTCAAGCCTGTGAACAGCAGTTACTACGTTAGCCACCGTAATCGAATACCTGCCTATTCTGACAAAAAAAATCCTGTTTTAAGTCGCAGCTTTTACACCTGCACATTCACATTGATCTGTGGCAACAACTCTGAAAAGAAAGAACATTTTTGTTGTCGCCCTATTTTGATTAACAAACAACACTTCTAACGGCCAAGGTAAATGAAACCACATTAATACGGAAGAAAGTGTTTTTTTTTCGAATAGTTTGGTTTATTTATTTTATTTTGAAGCGTTTCGGTTATTTTTTATACCGTTCCTTGCGGTATAGCAGGGTACATCACAGCTACAATTTTCTCGTTTCTTCTTTCAAACGTATTGTGAGTAACGATTGCCTATACCACGCAAGATTGTGGAGCCGCGGTGGCTGAACGTCTAGTCTGCTCGCCTCCCACCAAGGCGAACCGGATTTAATCCACCGCCGGATCACTCCGGATTTTCGCAAGTGGGAACAGCGCCAGACGATGCCGCTGGTCAGCGGGTTTTCTCGGGGATATCCCGTTTCCCCCATCCTTGCATTCCGGCGCTGCTCCATACTCACCTCGCTTCACCCTCATCGGCTCTCAAGACCTCGATGTTAAGAGCCGTCCAAATCTCTTGACTCATTCACGCAAGATTGTAGTTTTACCAACTAGTTACATAATTAAAATTTAGTCGTAGATGAACCACACAATGGAGTGCGGAGTTGAGAGTTACGGATAACGTTTAAAACTGGATTAACCGCTTCAGTCACAGTGTCCTCTAAATGGGANTTCACCCTCATCGGCTCTCAAGACCTCGATGTTAAGAGCCGTCCAAATCTCTTGACTCATTCACGCAAGATTGTAGTTTTACCAACTAGTTACATAATTAAAATTTAGTCGTAGATGAACCACACAATGGAGTGCGGAGTTGAGAGTTACGGATAACGTTTAAAACTGGATTAACCGCTTCAGTCACAGTGTCCTCTAAATGGGACGTTACATATAAAGTGGTTTAAATGGTCTGCACTGTATACAGCAGAAAATACCGTCCAATGAGAAAGGTTCCCAACGTATGGGAGACATCATTCGCTGCTGAGACTATGTTCCGTAACCTCATAACTACTGCTACCAGTAACATAAAGCACAGATCGAGTTAGATTGGTTCCGATGTAAGGCAAAGCGTCGTCTGGATATCAGTACAGTTCTGAACAAAAGACTTGCTTGTTGCAACGCCTAAAATTATATATTTGTTTTTTACTGAAAGGGATACGATACTATTGTACTGGATTACAGAAGTTAATTGTTCGCAAATTCGTGTAGGGACCGACTAAACTTCACACATGTAAGCTTTCCAATTGCTATTTCAATTGTAACGCTGCTGATTCAGGCCGCCTTATTAAAATAGCAGACGGAAGTAGACTAACGATAAGAATTATATCAACACATAAGTAGAAGGTAAAATTCCATGCACTTCTAGCTGAGACAGCAGGTAACGAACAAATGAATGCAATCAATCTGTAAGCCTACAAAGAATAATCACGTGAACCTTACTTTCCATTAAATCGACGTTACTTTCCAGTACGTTCATATCTGAAATAATTAACTCGNGGGGGGGGGGGGAGATATTCTTTCAAGTGATCATGTTCACTAAATCAGTGGATTTACCTAATATTTCCCAGTACTTCAGTAACAAATCATATTGAAAACTGGCATAATTACAACACATGTTGGGCCATTAAGAAAATACTAGTAGATTTAAATGTTTTCTTTTTGATTACTGTATGCATTCAACACCTATCATATTCGTCCTAAAATTATCAACACGCTGGTATATTCCGAACACAAGTCTTATTTTTGCACAGTAAATATGCTTGTCTATCGCCAGACATCTCTTCCGCACATATACGATTTGCAGAACTCAACCTGAGACCATATAATATTTAATTATACAGGAGCGGATCGACCGTTTCTAATTCAAAATGCATCTATTCTTGCCAGCAAGAAGGCCTAACTTGTAGCATCACGAAGAAAAATTTTACGCCAACCAGAGCATACAAACTAAATTTCCTTTCGCTGGCTTAGCTTGTGTCGTTATTCCTTTCATCCGCAGCAACAAACTAGAATTTACTTAGGTGAGCAGGTTTTGGAAAGGTGCANAGCTTGTGTCGTTATTCCTTTCATCCGCAGCAACAAACTAGAATTTACTTAGGTGAGCAGGTTTTGGAAAGGTGCGTGTTCAGAAGATACGGTGGCATTTTCCTGGGGTTTGGAGGGAAAACAATTGAGAAAATCGCCCTCTTTGTAGTCGGCAGGCGAAATTAATACTGAAACTACTCTGCTGACAGTTTCAAATGGCAAAACAACTTACTCCATTATCCCCACCAATGCATGTATATGAGTGTTATATTTTGGCAGCNAGCTTGTGTCGTTATTCCTTTCATCCGCAGCAACAAACTAGAATTTACTTAGGTGAGCAGGTTTTGGAAAGGTGCATGTTCAGAAGATACGGTGGCATTTTCCTGGGGTTTGGAGGGAAAACAATTGAGAAAATCGCCCTCTTCGTAGTCGGCAGGCGAAATTAATACTGAAACTACTCTGCCGACAGTTTCAAATGGCAAAACAACTTACTCCATTATCCCCACCAATGCATGTATATGAGTGTTATATTTTGGCAGCGCTTAACAGCTGAGGACTTCAGCACTAGTGCGATGGGAATGAATTAAGGTGGATATGAGTAGTAAGAAATTACTGGTTCTGGACGATCTGGCATCCTGGGGCAGCAACGCGGAGCCACGGCCGCCAACTTGGATAACGTCACGGGGTCATTTTCCTCTTTTCCCCTTAAGAATTTCCCTTTTTCACCTAAAAAAAACTGCTAAAATAACTAGAATTTTCCCAAAAAATTTCCTTCAAAGAAGCAAATTTTTTCACAAAAATGTGTTTTTCACAATGCGGCTGGCTTTTGCTCAATCCGCTGGAGTGTACAATAATTTACAAGCACGCACTGTCATTCCATGTCATCACCGCCCATCTTGTCTGAAGAATGTTCGAGTTCATTGCCCTGCCATGCAACTTCTCTCATTCTTTCCTGCCTCTCTCTTGTTCGTTCTATTCCATGGGGATTTTTATTATATTCCTTCCGGTCTCCCTTATTTTCTCGCTTGTATTTGATATATAATGCTTCCTCATTACTTCCTGTTTCTCTCTCCCCCTCTCGTTCGTTCTATCCCTTGGGGAGGTTTTTCTCATATTCCTTCCGGTCTCCTTTACTGTCACCCTTTCCTCTCTTTTGCCTTCCGAGCCCTCAATTTTGAATGTTCCCTCATCACCATCATCTGCTTCCACCTGGGTTTTCTCATATTCCTTCTGGTATCCTTTCACCTGGCGTCCTGGCGGGAACGAGTCTCATACTCTGTCATTCCAAATCGGTTTTCTCATCATCCTTCTGGTCTCCTTTCACCTAGCGCCTTGGTTAAAGAAAAGTATAGGCTGTTCACGGTTAAGTAAGCTAGTTGCTTTTTTTCTTTCAACAATTTTTTATCCTTTAACCACTTTTTAAAATAAATATTGACATCTAAGTAATACGCACAGTGTGTATATTCCACAGCACTCTGAAGGTAACATCGAAGGCTACAATAAAACATATTTTTTGACTATTTATTATTCCAAATGAGGAGGCTTTAAAAAGTGCTCACTTCACCGTGAATAGCATATANGGTTTTCTCATATTCCTTCTGGTATCCTTTCACCTGGCGTCCTGGCGGGAACGAGTCTCATACTCTGTCATTCCACATCGGTTTTCTCATCATCCTTCTGGTCTCCTTTCACCTAGCGCCTTGGTTAAAGAAAAGTATAGGCGGTTCACGGTTAAGTAAGCTGGTTGCTTTTTTNTTTTTTTCTTTCAACAATTTTTTATCCTTTAACCACTTTTTAAAATAAATATTGACATCTAAGTAATACGCACAGTGTGTATATTCCACCGCACTCTGAAGGTAACATCGAAGGCTACAATACAACATATTTTTTGACTATTTATTATTCCAAATGAGGAGGCTTTAAAAAGTGCTCACTTCACCGTGAATAGCATATANAACATATTTTTTGACTATTTATTATTCCAAATGAGGAGGCTTTAAAAAGTGCTCACTTCACCGTGAATAGCATATACACATATTGTTAAAAGGAGTAGATAAATACACAGAGACGAAATGGCGTTGCGGTTCCTTTGATGTGGGCGTCTGATCGCCGGTGCGAGCCTGTGGGGAGAGGCATTTGTTTCTCATTGGCTACCGCACGCCACGAAAGATCCCCTTATTGGCTGGTCTGCCGGCTGGCGAGTAGGTTACCGGGCGCTAATTGGCGTTCCAACATTTCTTACTGGCCAGCGACACCATTTTGCTGGCGTGCGCGGTTGGGGATCGCTGAACAAGCGGTTGTTTCATCTTTGCATTCTATGTTCCACCACGAAGAGATTTCAGTCCTTCGTCGCTTTTTTCTCTTCTTTCCCAGCCATCCTTCTTGCGCGTTCGCGGCGGAAGTAATGCGTGCGAGCAAATAGCAAAGCAATCAGGTAATTTCTGCCCGCACTCCCTCTTCAGCATGTCCCTCCCTACCCTCTTCCTCTCCCTATATTGGCCATGCTTATTTGGTTTTCTCCTTCATTTCGGTTTTGTTTGCTCGCCGCGGGCCGGCGCGGCGCGCCAAGCCCATACACGGAGGGGAACGGGCCGGGAGGGTCGGAATCGCCAGCGAAGAAATTACACGGGGCGGCCGGGCTATTCAAACTAGCCAGCTATTTTTATTCGATTTTCTTTTTGCCCTCGGAAAAGAACAAAAGGGAAAAATCGTTGGGGAGGTCGCCGCGAGCACTTGCGGGTTCAAGGTCCCTGAAGGTCAAGTCGATGGACGGAGGTTTCCTGGTGCTGCACGAGAATTACTGGGGATATACAGCGGACGCGATCTTCCTTTCACACTTGTGCTCTCCGCGAGAACGGCTAAGGCTGTCTAAGTGCCTACATTTTTTTTTNCGGACGCGATCTTCCTTTCACACTTGTGCTCTCCGCGAGAACGGCTAAGGCTGTCTAAGTGCCTACATTTTTTTTCTGCGTATTTAAGATGTTTTGCGGTTTTGCGATACAGTATCAATAACTAGAGACCTGAACAATTCGCANTTTTTTTTCTGCGTATTTAAGATGTTTTGCGGTTTTGCGATACAGTATCAATAACTAGAGACCTGAACAATTCGCAAGTTCAGTGACCTGTAAGTTAGCGTTCACTGTCGTATGTTCAAACAATCAGCTATCAACGTCTCATTGGTAGAGACCTGAAAAATTCGCAGAGTCATTTCGGGGCACGTTGGAATTCACAAACTTGTACGTTCATGTTACTTTTGCAATTGGTCGACGCGTTGTTTGACACCTCCTGGAGATGAATGNGTGTTTGACTCCTCCTGGAGATGAATGAGCCAATAACAAACATGAAAAAACTGTAGGCCCAATCAACGCTCTGTGCTACTACAACAAGCAACCAATGAACACTTGATATATGCATGAGTTTATATAAGATTGTGAAGCCTAGCCTACAGGTAATTGAAATCTCGCGAATTTTTCAGGTCTCTACTCATTGGTTGCTTGCTGCTAGGGTGTATGGCGTTGATTGTACATGCGTTTTGTTGTAAGTTTGTTATTCCTCTAGAGATCTCAAGAACGTGTCAAAAAAACGTGTGAACCAATTTCAAAAGTGACACATATGTACACGCTCATGATTTATAACTCGTCCCGAAATGAATCCGCGAATTTTTCAGGTCTCTATCAATAACTATTTGATAGCAATGCCAACTCACTTTGCATTTAAACCTTAAAATTTGTGCCAAACAAATTTCAAGAAGTTATACGAGCCCAAGGTTTGATTCCAGCTAAGCGTTTATTGAAGATTTAGGAACGTNCAAGGTTTTATTCCAGCTAAGCGTTTATTGAAGATTTAGGAACGTTACGAAAAAAATGTCTTTGAAGTGTGGCTATTTGTTCGCCTACGATTTGGGTTTAACTTCTGGCCATTTTTTATTTAAATTTAATCGTAAGACTTAAAATAAAACTATGGCCGAACCACTGGAAGAAATTCCATAAAATTTCTTCATCTTATTTTAATATCATTAACAATTAATTTTAACTGTATCCAAACATGATATTTAAGCGAAATTTTTAAATTTTGTATGCCAATGCATATAAATGATAAATTCTTGTATTTTCAGTGATTAATATTTGTAAATTAATTTTCCATGGTTTTTATACTTTTATCAAAGTACTATTTGATGTAATAAAAAAAACTTATGAAATACTCAAAAATATGTAAAATCATTTTTGGCACTTAAATATCCTTAAGATACAGAGCACTTCGTAATACATAGGTGAAACAGCCGTTTATTTCCGCGAGCTCCAGCCACACATGCCAGAAATATGGCGCCATTAGCCAGCGACATGTCGGGATGCCGTTCGCCAATCAGCGTCTGGTAACTTACTTGCCAACCGGTAGCTCAGCCAATAGTGAACCTTTCAAATCGCGAGGTAGCCAGTCACAAGGCTATTCCCAGGCCTTTGCNTAGCTCAGCCAATAGTGAACCTTTCAAATCGCGAGGTAGCCAGTCACAAGGCTATTCCCAGGCCTTTGCGCAACCAATCAGAGAATTTGTACTCCCATATCAAAGACACCACAAAGCAATTTCGTTATTCACCTTTATTCACCACTGCATATCCATAAGTGTCTGTCGGTACTCTATGATTGGTTCAAACTACGCTACTTTCACGTTACGTTGAAGTTGGTTCAACTTCACATATGAAAACTATAAATTTATACCAGTCATAATTCAACATGAACACACTATTGCACGACCTGTCTACGGTAGTCCATTTACAGTTATTTCCAACTTTTCTGAATCCCTGATAATGTTCTACTTTCAGGATATTCCTCCGCCTCATACAAACAAAGCTTAACCAAGTCTAGGGAATTACACCAAAGGGACGGCAACGTACCGTATTCGTGCGCCCTCGGGTTAATAATAATATATTTTATAAAAATATTTATTTATAGGTATTGCTAACACACCTATTTTATTCCTGCTTTTATTCATATTAGTCATAAATGAAATATTATAATTTATAAATAAAATATTAGCGAAAGTTCAATTTCACCTAATATAAGTTTTTTTTATGTTAAGACTCCCGCCTACCTGGCGCTTGAGCTGCGTCGCAGTGTGTTTGAAATACGCGATTTTTTTCAACGAAACTATTAAACGTGCGCCCAGCGTGCTGATCTGCGAAGAGAAAACACACATCAGACGAGGGCTGTTGAGTTCTTTCAAGACGTCCCGCATTTTATAAACACAATTTCAGAGCACTCCAAAATGGCTGAAAACGCATTTTTCAAAGTGTTATCTCAAAACATTCTCGTCAGACACATACAAAACTACTCAAGGGCCATGTATTGAACCTTCCTACAGACTTTCCACCAACAAAATAATAGGACCACAGCTGAAAGTCCCATAGGTACTCGCAGTGCGACGAGAACACTGCACGACAGTTGAGAGGCTTGCGCTAAGTGGTGATGGTACACTTGATGCGCGTGGTAGTGTCGCCCTTGTCGCTCCAGCGCATCTAAGCTTGAAATGCGGGAAACAAGCGCAAGGTAGGCAGGAGCCTTAACACAAGTATAAAACGCTTGTGATACACCACGTATTTAGGAAACAACATTGGGTTATTTTGCAACGGTTTGATTTAAAATTGTGAAGAAACCGCGATTGGACTATACCTGAAGATAGCGACAAAGCAAAGTTAACGCAATGAAACTGTCTTATGCGGCTCCCAAACAAACCCTCTCTTGACGGGAACCCATACGTCAAACACCCAGTTGATGGAACGGATCACGCCGCCACACCACCAAAATCACAAGTACGGACACAGAATATAAACAACACTACAAGCTTAGTGAGGCCGTAAGATGTTTACTCCACGCGTTTTCGGAAGTTAGTTTACTAGGCCGACGCAAGGTGTCTCTGTAGTCACGTCCGTTACCCAGGCTGGCATCGTGCAGCAAGACAAGTAACTTAGCCCTTCCAGTAACAGTTCCCTACATCTAGAGACCCGAAAATTTCGCAGGTTCGTCCGGCAACATGCTAAATTCCACAATCTTTTGTGTACTTCAGCCTCAGTGAGTTGTTCATTGGCTGTTGCTCAAATTTAACCACTGACAATGTAGCACGGGATTCGGTCCTTGGTTTTCCTACAGGTTCATTATTGGTAAAAATTCGTCCGGGGTTTTTCTAACAAACTGTGTTCCAATAGAAGCGAAACTACATGGTACACGAGGATAAAGTTCAACTTGTCCTTAAATGAACTCGTGAAATTTCCGGGTCTCTACATATGGCACGATTAGGGCTACTANGGATAAAGTTCAACTTGTCCTTAAATGAACTCGTGAAATTTCCGGGTCTCTACATATGGCACGATTAGGGCTACTAAAATTTCGCAAAAAGATTTCACGACAAGTTATATTCCCAAGCACTGTAGGGTCGTTCACCTATCTTGATTAGCTGAATTAGTTTTTGACACGTGTNCACGACAAGTTATATTCCCAAGCACTGTAGGGTCGTTCACCTATCTTGATTAGCTGAATTAGTTTTTGACACGTGTTAACTGCCTGCACACGAATCACGTAGGAACCGTGCCGACGTTGCCGAATTATGAGTGGCCCGGTCAAATAAGAAAACGCTTTCTCNGCACACGAATCACGTAGGAACCGTGCCGACGTTGCCGAATTATGAGTGGCCCGGTCAAATAAGAAAACGCTTTCTCAAGCAGTCAGCAACCAATGGCAGTAGACAAACTGCTGTTGGGTGATTATAGTATTGAATTATACCGCGTACTCATATTTTTTCGCTAAAAATCACTAGCTGTATGCATGATCTGTGTGTAAGGTCAGTGACTTTTCGCGTAATAATCGGAGCACACAGTAGACTCCAATAACTATATACACACCTCAGCTGTTATTATACTTCCATTGGCTGCTGGTGCCGTGTTCGTCTTTAACCAAGCCACTCAGGACTAAGTAACTCCGACACTAAACCTTCGTGATTCGTGCGCAAACTGTTAACACGGGCCAGAACATTTTTTAGCTAATCAAAGAAGCTTGACGACCCTACAATGCTTTGGACTGTATCTTATCTCGAAATCTTTACGCAAAATTAAACTCCTGGTATGTCCGTAGNGACGACCCTACAATGCTTTGGACTGTATCTTATCTCGAAATCTTTACGCAAAATTAAACTCCTGGTATGTCCGTAGGATTTTGAACTCGAGCACGTGTGTAAATCTTTTCGCGAAATTCGAGTATCCCTAGCAATAAGAAAATAAAAAAGTTATTATGTTAGCCTGTAGTTAATGGGTGTGATTTTTCTGAGGTTGTAAGTAGGCGCAGTGAATTTGAAACACGTGTGTTAATAAAACTTCAGCCATTAGTCCACACGGTGTTTGACACCTACAGAATAAGGCTGGCCCAATCGTCACCTTCTACTGTGACAGAAGACAACCAATGTGCAGTTGATATCGGCATATTTTTACATAAGGCTGGAGAGTCTAGCCTGCAGGTCATTGAACTCGCGAATTTCTCTGTCCTCTACTTATAGAGAGAGACCTGAAAAATTTTCGAGTTCAATGAATTGCAGGCTAGACTCTACAGTCTTATGTACAAATATGCCGATGTCAACTGTGTATTGGTTGTCAGCTGTCACAGTGAAAGGCGACGATTGGACCAGCGTTCTCAAAGAGGCGCCAAACACCGTGTGTACCAATAGCTGAAGTTATATAAATATATATATATATATTACACACACATAAGTGTTTTTAATTCTAGCTTGTCCCAAAATGACCGCGTGAATTCTTCAGNCGTTCTCAAAGAGGCGCCAAACACCGTGTGTACCAATAGCTGAAGTTATATATATATATATATATATATATTACACACACATAAGTGTTTTTAATTCTAGCTTGTCCCAAAATGACCGCGTGAATTCTTCAGGTCTCTACTCAAGGGTTATAACAAAATTGCAGTGTTGGAAGTCTCCAATCTGTGCATGGTGTAAAATTAAGCACATCAAGGGCGACACGAAATGTTTATGCTACACCGAAAACCTGGGATATGACAGTCAGTATATCTTAGTCGTCTCTGTGGCCTTGTGTGTTTCCCAGCTACAATATTTTCCATCTAATTTAGGAATAAATAGCCTCATTGTTATAGCTTGAACTTGGGAACGATTCGTCTCAGTAATCGTCGTGCGTTATTACTCTCTGGGTGAGGAAATCGCTTTCTCTGGCAGAGAATTATTTTTTCTCACATAAGCCAGGGGAAACATTTTATGAAATAGGGAATCCCCTGGCGTCCCGCCCAATGATTCGCACACTTCCCGCGGCAAGCAGCAGTCAATAAGAAACAGGACCCGTGTCCAGAGTCGTGGCGGACGATGTCGCTGGTTTGTGCGTTTTCTCGGGGATCTCACCTCAATCACCCTCATCGGCTCTCACGACATCACTATCAAGTGTCGCCCAAATATCTCCACTGTCTTTACTCACCCGTTTCCAGAGCGAACGAGTGCACCCCCATCAAACGAACCATCACGAATTTTCAATTCCGTGTAGATACTACTCGACAAGCCAAGTGTGCATCCGGAATATATATGTGAACTACACAAGGTCACACCTTTCTCTTCCTTCCCTCTTCTCTAACTTACCCCTTCATCTTGCAAGATGAGATAACGCGCTCGGCTCCCAGGTTTCAGATGTCGCGGTGACGTAAGTTGTTGCTCAGTGTTGACTAATCGCGTTGCGTTATCGATGCTCTCGAGTGGGCTGGTGTCTACACAAGTTGCTTAAATTCATACCGACAGGTGTACACGCACTAGCGCAGACAGCTAACGATATAGACTATTCCGTACTCGCTGTTGTTCCCCTCTCAACAGCTACACTAGCACTCCACCTACCACCCATGATTCTCATTGGCTCGAATCTCAACCCTCCCTGACTGCACACTTGGCTTGGTCAGGTAGTACTTATCTTCTCTGTGGTATATGGTCACGTAGTAAATAAATACACGGACACAAAATGGCTCGGCGGTTTCTTTGTTGTGTACGTATTCATTCGTTGATTGACCGCTTCGAAGTTCTGGGAACGTGCCTTACGTCTCATTTGCAACTGCGTGCTGCGGAAGGTTCCCTATTGACTGGACTGCCAGCTCGCGAGTAGGTTTACCAATCACTGACTGGCGAACGGCTTTCCGACATGTCGCTGCCCAGTGACGCCATTTTGCTGGCGTGTGCGGTTGGAGTACGCGGAGGAAGTGGCTGTTTCATTTCAGTACACTTAACTATTCTGTGATAACGGTACGGTAATTCATGACACGCATAAATCATTAATACATATAATATATATATATATATATATTTATAAACGTATTTTATGTCATTGCTTTCTCCCCTCCCCCTTTTTGAATATCGCTTTCATATGCATGTAGAACAGAAACGTGTTGAGAAATGTTTCAAAAACCGTGTTTAATATACACTTTCCAGATAATTTCGTATTCTTAAATCGATTGGGTGTAACAGCGAAATTGTTAGAAACGTGAGTATATTATCTGTTAATTCTTATACTAATCGTTCTTAAATAGAGGCAGCGGTTTGTCGCGGGGAAAAATGACTGCTTCCTAGGTTTCAGTGTACTGTGCACGTGTCAGAACATTTTCTTTCATTTTTGGTTGTGTGCGTATGAAGCTACTTCCCCATTTCTCCGGGTCATTACAAATTCGAAACTTTTATCACTGAACATTAACATTGGTCTGCAATGTGTCACTACGTCAATCATAAAAAATTGGGCCACTACAGTGTTTTGTAAATAATGTTGGCTCAAAATATCTTCGCGATTTTTCATTGCCTCTATGCACAAAACAAGCCAAAAATAATAATTTGTATGTCTGTGAATTCGAACGTTACACTTTTTAAAATATTAAAATGCGGAAGTGTTTTCTCACATCGCTACCAACCTTACTGGCAGCACGCCCATCAGCATTTCCGTTAACATTATATGCAGTAATGGCCAGGGATATTTTTTCAAAAACCCATAATATGAAAAGTGCAAACTTAACCGCGAACCAACCGTACAAGTGTTTGATGTTGAACATGGCTTGTACGAGCGACTGAGGACATGCATTATACACTAAATATGACGTAGAACAATTTTTCGTCTACTGCGCAAGTGTCCAACATTGACATACCCTACACCATTAGGCCTATATCTGTCAAAGTCACACGATAAACAGCGATGAGCGTGTTTGCTTATATGTTAATTTTCAAAAGACAAGCACTTTTATATGAATCAAATACTTTTAGTAATTTTCATTTCATCAAACTGCATTACAAATTGGGGCCGCGGTGGCTGAGCGGTTATTCTGCTCGCCTACCACCAAGGCAAACCGGGTTCAACCCCCGGCCGGGCCACTCCCGGATTTTCGCATGTGGGAATCGTGCGGGTTTTCTCGGGGATCTCCCGTTTCCCCGCCCTTTCATTCCGGCGCTGCTCCATACTCACCTCAATCACCCTCATCGGCTCTCAAGACCTTGCTGTTAACAGCCGCCGAAATCTCTTTACTCACTGCGTTAAAAATTTGTCAGAGGTAGTAGACAAACTCCTTTAAGTATTATGTTACTAAACAGTGTTATAACCTCAAATCCTATCCACGTCGTTTATGATTATAGTCGTATCGGCAGAAAAGCAGTTCAATGTTGAAACACGCAAACTTGTTTTGTGCAGCTGGTGCGATCACTGTACAGTGAACCGACGGCGCCTTGGACAGGAGCCAAGCGGGCTAGCGTTGCGCATGCGCAGTAGGGCGGCCGGCTGCTGTGGTCCAGCCACGGGAGGCTGTGTGATGGTGACACCAACAGGGTCATCGAACTCGTTCCGCGTCTGGTATTTCTGCCGCAGGGAGATACCCCTCCACGCCCAGTCCAACACCCTCTCTACCCCTTCACAAGCACAGCATGCGCGCGCATGTGTGAGGTTACCGAGGATGAGGCTGCTGATCCTCGGAACTGTTCTTCCCGCCACATTTTATGATTCATTTCAAGGAAGTTATTGACAGTACAACCAGGGTGTAGACAAGTGCACAGATACGAAATGGCGTGCCAGTTCCTTTGATGTCGGCGTATAGTATAATCGCGGTTTCTTCGCACTTTTTGAATCAAACATTTCAAATAACACTCCATATATGACGTGGTTGGTTGTTTCCTAAATATTACGTGTATTATAAGCGTTTTATACTTGTCTTATCAAAAAAGTACTTTATTTTCGGTTAAATCGAACTGTCACTTATATTTTACCTATCAGTTTCAACACTTCATTTATAATTAATATTACTAAAAACAGAGAGAAAATAGGTGTGTTGGTAATGCCTAGTAGGAAATAGTTCTTATGCAAAATATTAAACTGAGTGTGCAAGAATGCGGTGAGCTGTCCCTTTGGTGTAGTTTTCTAGACTTGGACGAACTTTTTTCGCATGAGGCTTCGCCCCTTTTGGAAAAAATTTCTCGTTTTCATGTCGTAATTTCGGATTCATGGTAATTACTGACAATTTATGATTACAGAAAATCTACATTTTACGAGTTGTTTAATATTTTCTTGCGTAATTTTAATTCTGTGTTTTCTGCTTTTTGTAAAAAGTCAGGAACATATTTATAATTTATCAATAAGTTAGTGCATTTTTGCAAGCAGGAAATAACGCTGTGAAAATTAGATACAATAGTATTAAACAACTAGTAAAAAGCAAATCTTCTATAACCAAACATTTCGAATAATACCACTGAAACTGAAATTATGGCACGAAAACGATGATTTTCTGGATAATAGGTGAAGCTGAGCCTACAGGCGCTGTTTCACATATTCTGGAGGACTGATTGCAACGGGCTGCAAGCCGTTCCCTGGTCCCAAATTTCTTATTGATTCGTAAAGATAAGAAAAAATGCGTTATCTCCTTTTGGAGTAGTGGAATTTTTATGTAAAACATTCTCTTGGCAGTTGTTCATAGTTAGAGCCCGGAGTATTTCGCGAATTCCTTCTGTGACGAGGTAGACTTCAAACACTTGTTATTTTCTCGCGCTACTGTGATTGGACACTAGTTGTGTGAACACGCCCTGTTTAAGTGTGACCCAGTAATACTCGGGGAGTAGCAGTGTGAGTGAGCTTTGAGCAGTCCTGTACGAAGACCTCACTTGATCGCAGCAACCAATAAGCAGACGATAGTGTCTCGAGTGTATAGAGGACTGTAAAGTCTACCCTGTTGCCACATCAATCCGCGAAATACCCGGGGCTCTACCTATAGTGAATACACATAGTGGAATGCCGTGTTTGCGAATGCTCCCTCTGGAGCACGCCTCAGTCACAGAGTACACAGCTATACAGAGGCTAGACAGCCACACGCGCAGGAAAAATGCCGTCACTGACTTGCAACATGCTGGAACGCCGTTCGCCAATCAGCGCCTGGCAACCTGCCCGCCAGCCCAGCCAATAGGAAACTTTTAGCACCTTGTAGCAGCCGGTCAGACACAAGGCCCGATCCCAGAGCTTCGCGCAGCAAATCAAAGAACGAGCACCGTCCACATCAAAGAAACCACCACGCCAATTCGTCTCTCTCTCTCTCTCTCTCTCTCTCTCTCTCTACTTATATACTCTATGGCTAGATACATAGATAATTTGCGGTGTTAATTGTGACATTTTAAGCTTAAAACACTTTTACTTTTGCAAAACTTTTTTCATTGGACAACTCTTTATTTGACACTCCCCGCATAACTCTGTGCCAATAAATGATCACTTCACAATCGTGTGCCCCAATCATGCGCAATTAACTTAGAAAGGGAGTGTCTTAACACCTAGGCAGCAGCCAACGGAAAAACAACGCTGGCCAGCGTATATACAGTACTGTGAAGTTTAACTTGATACCAACAGATAACGCTAATTTTGCAGGTCGCTATCTAAGGCTTAATGTCTCATCCCCAGCGACATTATTAGAGAAGGAAGAAGTTGCTCGGAGAAGCAGGAACGAGGAAGGAATGTGTAATGGCCTGTATGTAGGAAGGAACAACCCCGGCATTCGCCTGGAGTAATTTCGAGAAGTCAATGTTCTCCCAAATGCAAGTCCGAAGGTTTTTGCAACTATGTTGCCTCGCTCAGCCAAATAATTGTAATTTATTTCATTATTTTTTGGGCATATTACTTTTTTTATTATTCACAAAGTTAAAAAATTACTGCAAGATAACTGCATGTGTGCACGACTTAATATTGCTGTTAAAGATTACCAACATTTTATTACTGTATGTGCAGATCAAAGTAAACTGAGCGCTTTCAAAAACAATACTTGGGATCTCCTTGTACAGAAATTGTGTATTTTCCCCACCATGTGTAAAATTAACATACTCATTAACGTGGCCACTTTATTCATGAGTCGGTCAAGTGAAATTGTGAAATNCCCACCATGTGTAAAATTAACATACTCATTAACGTGGCCACTTTATTCATGAGTCGGTCAAGTGAAATTGTGAAATTATTAGAAAAGTAAATATTTTACAAATTGGCTATTTCTTACTTTTATGAGTTGAAAAAGTTAAGTAGGTGGTTGGGCTGAACGCCTCGTCAACAGCGAGGTCGTTAGCAGGGAAGAGGGAGTGGGGAAGGAATGGGGAGGAATCCGCCATTGGCTTTTGTCAAGGACCCATCCCAGCATTCGCATGGAGTTCGTCCGCACTCAGTGTAACAGTATTTTGCATGAGAACTATTTCTTACTAAGCATTGCCAACACGCCTATTTTCTCACTGGATTTATTCATATTAATCATAAATGGAATATTATAGTTTGTAAGTAAAATACAAATAACATTTCAATTTTAACCAAAAAAACTGTATTTTGACGTCAACAAATGTATAAAACGCTTGCGATGAATGTGATATTTTTTAAACAACCAAACACGTTGCATGGAATGATTTTTACAAAGGGTTGTTTCAAAACGTATGAAGAACCCGCGAATAGACAATACCTAAAAAATGTTATGATTTAACAAGGCACGGACTACGCCTTAAGCAGTTAGTGTCTTACGCCTGTGTCCACGCAAATGGCCCAGTGAATCTTGTAGATGAGCGTTGTTGTGTCAGGAAATGAGCGTAGATCCCAACATCAGACGATGCAAGTATCAGCAGGGAGCTCAGATTCTTTCTGGATGTGATTCCGGACCGAGAGAATTTCGCACGCACGCTTTTTTTTTCTCCCATGAGATAGCTACGGAGAATGGAAATTTCTTTTGTCGGCTGTGCTTAAACGTGCGAGAGAGAGAAAAAGTAGTGAAAGTTATAGATAATTATTAAGTATGGGAACATAACCTCGTCTCGGTCCCAGACTCTGGCTTGATGTTCCAGGAGATACGAACAACGCAATAGTTGCGCGTTGCAGGTTCATTTACTTCCCACGCGCGCCCCGCTATGGTTATGCTTGTGCACGCGTGAAAAAATATGTCGGCGTCGTGGGAAGTGCACTCTGCACACTTCCGGAAGTTACGCACTTGGCGGCTGCGCAGCAAATGTTCTTGACGCGAACACGTCTTTGAAATCAGACCGAAATCAGATCGGGTACCAGGGCGGAAACGACGATGTAACATTTGCAGGGTGATTCATTCTGACACTGTAACTTCTTGGCTATAGTCTAGTCACGGTTCCTTCGCACTTTTTCAATCAAACTTTTGAAAAATCACTCCATGCATGAGGTGTTTGGTTTTTTNTCTAGTCACGGTTCCTTCGCACTTTTTCAATCAAACTTTTGAAAAATCACTCCATGCATGAGGTGTTTGGTTTTTTTCTTAAGTATTCCATATCCCATGTATCACAAGCGTTTTATACCTGTGTTAACATAAAAGTACCTTATTTCTTGTTCAATTAAACATTTGTTTATATTTTTCCTAAAACTACAATATTTCCGTTATAATAAATATTAATTAAAACGGTGAGGAAATAGGTGCGTTGCTAATGCCAAGTAGGAAATGTGTATTTCTCATGCAAAATATTATGTAACATAGTGCGCATGAATGAAGTGCGTTGTTCATTTGGTGTAATTTTCTATACTTGGTTAAGCTTTTTTTGCGTGAGGCGGAGGAATATTCTGCTAATATCACATTAGAAGGGCTTCAGAAAAGTTGGAAGTAACCGTGAATGTAGTATAATCGCACGATTTAAATAAATGTGGTCTCGTTAGATCGGGTATATGACTACGGTACGAGCATGACCTTGAGTTGGTGACGCACATGCGCGAGGACCGGGTGGGGGCTCGCGGCGACTGACGGTAATTTTGAGGGCGAGCGAAAATTTCTGGGCAAAATATCTTTAACTCCGATGATCTAGCGCTTATTTTGATGCCAAGTGGAAGATCTTGTGTATCTTTGCCGATTTTGGCCATAAAAGTTAAGTATCCATTTTGTCACTTTAATTTAATTCCCATGTCCCAAAGTGAATATTAACCGCTGAAGGAGACGCATTCACGTATAACCCATGCCCGTATCCTCGACACAGACGGGGACCACGGTGATGTGGTCAGACCACTCGCCTCCCACCTTGGCGAACCGTGTTCGATTCCCGGCGGGGTCGCTCGTGGAGTTTTCGCATTTGGGAATCGTACCGACCGATGCCGCTGGTCAGCGGGTTTTTTTCTGGGAACTCCCGTTCCCCCGCCCTTGCATTCCGGCACTACTCCATGCTCACCTCACTTCGCCCTCGTCGTATTGGCTCTCAAGACCTCGATGTTAAGAGCCGTCTAAATCTCTCCACTCCACGCCGACGCAGTCACACCCCGACATAATGCACTTTCATAACAAACACTTAAGAGAGGTGCCAAATAGGCACTACAGGGAAAAAATGATGCTAATTTAGTAAAACTTGTTGAGTTAAATGTTATTGACTAGTTACTATTGAACATTCATGAAATTCTGAATCCGGTTTAGGTGTATTTATTTATTGTTATCACCAGCTATCAACATCATTCCAAAACGTAAATCGTAACACAAATGTGTCTCTATTTTACACCAGTTAGAGAGAACAAGTCATCAGCTACTTTCGGAATGGAATTCTCGGAAATGCTGATTGACATGTTTGCTTTATCTTCGCGAAGAGCACAAACACTCTGTCGCTGTCTACTCAAGTGCTTCTTTTTCCAGCGAAGTAACACTCGACACTTACAAGTCATCTTGCGACTCTGCTGGAGTCTACAGTTCTTCAACAATACCTCAGTTCCAAGTACTTTATTCAAACTGTGTTTGATGGACCCGCCGTGATTGCGCTGCTGGGCGCCGCCGTGTACTCAGCAGATGCCGCAGTCAATATGGAAGTCGTTCCGAACAAGTTAAATCTGTTTGAAAATCAGCGGATGTTCATTCCGCGTAGTTGCCAAAGGCCTACTGATTATTTTAGTCACCATTTTAGGCACTTATGGCGCTCGACAGAAAAATCTTGTTATTTTTTTGTGTCAGGCACGTTTTAACTTGACGGTATTACATGTCACAAAGTTTTCGGCAATTAAAAAGAAAACAGATTTAATAGTTCCGGCATAATTAACTGTAATTATCAGATCTTCCCCGGCTTTGGAACACACAAATAAAACAAACGAAACCTTTAAAATAAATTAGACAAAGGGAGCACTGAAACGTTGTCCTAATTTTTATTAATTGTTTGTCATCCTACGCTTATAGTGTAAAAAGGTGCATTTTCATTGCAATATGCGGATGGAAATGGAAAATATTTTATCTTGTTATAACGTAATGTAGGCATAAATTACTTCATTTTCATAAATGATTTAGCGTTTATTTTCTTGCGTGTTCCAAAAACAGCGAAACTGTCATTATNATAAATTACTTCATTTTCATAAATGATTTAGCGTTTATTTTCTTGCGTGTTCCAAAAACAGCGAAACTGTCATTATAACATGGGAATTCCTTAACTGCTGAACAGTGTTTGCCACACATAGGTAATCGTGTTAAAGTTTTAGTAGCCAATGTCCTAAAAAAATTTTGAAGGAGCAATTTATTTTTGTTTTGAAGATATGGCATGATTTTGTGTCCTATTAACAAAAATTTGGTAAGTACGTTTAGTTAATAAAAAAATTCAGCAACAGTTTGTAAGCGTATGAATATTTTATCATTAAATACTAAGTAAAACATATTGTCAAAGTTATTGAAACACTAGTTTTAATTTCATATAACGTGATTCTTGAACGCCGTGATTAAATTTCTTTTTAAACCTGACACACTGTTGCCATGCGATTAGGGTCAAACTTCTGGCTACTTTTTTTTTTAATTTCACCGTAAGCCACATAGTTAATTTCCTTGAAACTTTTTGTGGTATTCTTGAATTGAACAGTTATTTTTATGCGAAGACAGTCATGTTGATTACATACAATTTTAAAAAGTTGTGCAGCAAAATATATAAATTTGAAAATTGCAATAACTCCCATACGTCTTTCGGGCCCACTTTATTTTATGGTTTCAGATGTTGCAAGCAAATAAAATTCTGATCTCTACTGTACTTCAGTCANCTTTCGGGCCCACTTTATTTTATGGTTTCAGATGTTGCAAGCAAATAAAATTCTGATCTCTACTGTACTTCAGTCGACAGAGCACTCTTTACGGTGTCATAACCATGAATCTGTAAGCTTTGTGTTTGGCTACAAAAAGGATGTTTACGATAAAGTGAGCACTTTCGAAATCAACCTTTCAACCTTTGAAAATGTCGCTGTCCCTACCTGCATATATTTTAACGGGCACAATGTCTGGCATGCACCCAGTAAAGTTGGTAAAGACGGAGGGAAAGTAGTTCCATGTCTTAACATTGAATAAAAAGTGCTAGGTAAACATTTTTTTATACGGAAATTATTTCATATTGATTCTGTTTTTGGCGCTTTTAAGTGTAAGAAAAATACATTTGTAAATCATTTGCATTTCAAACAATATCATAGTTACACGTGACCAACGCATGAATAAAGTCATAATACCCATGGCAATATAAAACTTACATAAGGTGGAAGTGCACGATATAATACGAGAAGGAGATAGTAAGCAGATCTTTCAAAAGTTCTCAGTTTACCCTTAACAGCCTATAAGCTATATAAAAAATTCATTAACCTACAACAGTATTGTGGGTTACGAGTTAGTTACCACGCAACGAAGATCATTGCGAAGCGGGCATGAGAACTGTACTATAATTATAGTATTTATAATATAAATTACAGCTATGTATGTGCGATGAGCTTATACCACATTCATCATAGTAGGCAAAAAACTATAATATAAAATGAGCACTTAGTAGTATCATGGTACTCATTATTCACAGTGGTACGTACTCCATACGTCAACGTAGCGAGTCTACGGCCAAATAAATACAGTAATAACATATAGGTTTTAGAAATAAATGTCAATATATGTTATAAAAAAAACTTAATACTTTGTGTACTTAAGTAGCATTTTAAACATCATCTTTAGTTTAATATTATATTTTTATATTTGTAGAACATTTTAAAGATAGAAAGCTGAAGTTATTTATCAAAAATAAAGGCCATTGTAAATCTAAAATGGTTGCCAAAAGTATTTTCGTTAACGTACTATAATTTTGTACTAAATAATATAATTTTCATAGATTTGTATTACTTTTTTCACTACCGGGGTTCACATCCCTGTTGTGGAGGGAAGTCGAGAAGTTTTGGCAGTTCTCAAGGGAACAAGCTACTAAAATATTGCCTGCAGAATCAGTGTTTGCGCGTATACGCGCATCTTAGTGAATAAATGTTCTGGGGATACGACGTTCTCCCGGAAATGGTAAAAAAACAATCGTCTACTGCCGCCGGGGCCACGGAGACTGAGCGGTTAGCCTGCTCGCCTCCCACCAAGGTGATCCGGACTCAACCCCCAGCCGGGCCACTCCGGATTTTCGCATGTGGGAATTGTGCTGGACGATGCCATTGGTTGGCGGGTTTTCTCGGGGATCTCCCGTTTCCCCTGCCCTTCATTCCGCCGCTGCTCCATACACACCTCAATCACCTTCATTGGCTCTGAAGAACTCGATGCTAAGAGCCGCCCAAATATCTCCCACTATTTACTTCTACCTGATTACGTACATTCAAAGTAAAAAATTGCGAAAATGGTTTTAAAAAAATGGCATTTTTAGGGCTTCCCCGCATTTAACACTTATATAAAGTAAAAAAGTACAAAGTGTCATCTGTAGTTAAATCCATCGGCTAACATCTCGTGTAATAATATCCNACTTATATAAAGTAAAAAAGTACAAAGTGTCATCTGTAGTTAAATCCATCGGCTAACATCTCGTGTAATAATATCCTACTGTCACAGAACTAATTTGCGAGAAATTCAGCTTCCCGGAAACGCATACGCATATCTCAGTCTTGGTAGGGCCCGTCACAATGCTTCCTTATGGCCAGACGTAAACTTGAAGCGTTGAAAAAATTTTACTAAGGATTCATCGTAACGCTGGTGTCTTGAGAGTCTATGAGGATGAAGCAAGGAAAATACAGGTTGTCCGAAAATTATTTCACTATTTACAAACTTTATTTATATCCGCTATATATAAGATAGAGATGTGAAACTGGTGTCAAAATGCTGGCAAACTAAGTATTTTAGTTGCAACAGGACAACACATNTATATAAGATAGAGATGTGAAACTGGTGTCAAAATGCTGGCAAACTAAGTATTTTAGTTGCAACAGGACAACACAACAGTCAGTCTCCACTTGAGCACCCTTGGCAGCACGTAGCCCATCTAGTCCATATTCAATTTCTGTCTATACGTTTGGCGACCTCACAGGAGCGTGGAGGCTAAGCTATCGGGACATCACGAACGATCCATCGTCCAGGAAATGTCGTATCAAGATAGGCACAATTCTACAAACCCCAAGGGGCCACGGTGGCTTAGCGGTTAGCCTGCTCGCCTTCCACCGAGGCGAACCGGGTTGAACCCCCGGCCGGGTCACGCCCGGATTTTCGCATGTGGGAATCGTGCCGGATGATGGCGCTTGTCGGCTGGTTTTCTTGGNCTAATGAGGCGGTGCACCGTCTTGTTAAAAATGACATCCGGATGATACTCAAGCAACTGAGGAACAACAAACAATTTCAACATGTCCAGATACACTGAGGATGCGATGGTGCCTTCAGCGAAAAAGAATGGTCCTACGATTTTGTCATGCAAAGGCGCTCTGGTACACTCTTGACACCTCATCAGTAGGCTCTAAACCCCAAATACGCTGATTATGCCGCTTCACTTCATCACTGTCAAAAAAGGTCGCCTCGTTAGAAAAAGCAATACCTTTGTGATAGCCATTATCGCCCTCAATAGGTAATAACATTTCGACTGCAAAGTCATACCGACGCGTGGCGTCATGGGCAGCAAAGCCTCAACAATTTGCACTTTGTATCCACGAAACAATAAACGTTTGTGTAAGATATCACAAAGATAACTTTTTGGCATCTGTAATTCACGTTAGGTCGTACGCACTCATTTCTTAGAACTTCCCACAAAATACTGTTTCACTGCTTCTGCTCTTTCAGCTGAGGTTGATAGTCGGCCAGTTCTCGGCAAGTCAGCAACAGAACCTGTGTTATTGAACTTGTCATACCACGACATAATGCTCTTGACATCGGGCGGCATCTCACCATATGTTGTCTGCAAGTTCCTCTGCGCTGCTATTGGTGATTGGGTCTCGTGGTACGAGAGGACACACGAAGCTTTTTCCTGATTTGTGAACATGTCCGTTTACCTGGGCACTGCAACAGTCACGTTACTGAAACCTGCAACAAAAAATTTGGTTAGTTTGCCAACATTTTGACGCCAGTTTCACGTCTATATCTAACATTTAGTGGATGTAAATAAAGTTTGTAATCGGGGCAAAACTTTTCGTACATCGTGTATGGAGCAGGGCCGGGAGACTCGGGAGAAAACCCGCCGACCAGCAACATCGCCCGACACGATTCCCACGTGAGAGAATAAGCGATATCAACTAGAGATAAACGTTGTACTAATAAAGTCAGAGTAAGGTTGGCTACAATAACATGAAAAAAAAGTGAAAATTATGAAGCGTGTTTTTTGTGGAGAAGATTTACTTTTGTTTACCTTCAGTTACGGAAAATGTAACCATGCGAACGTGTTTACTTCCGTGATATTTTATTTAAACATGTTTATTTACGGTTGCCGTAAGATATACGCAATTAACAAGTTCAGCGTTTTATAGTGAAACCGCGCACTAATAAATCAAATTTTACATCGTCTTGTGTTTAACATTTTGATCGCCATCTAAATTTATATTTTCTTTAAAACGTTGTATTGTTAGGAAAATATTCAGTGCACTCTCAGGAATTGCGATAGTTTGGCTGTCAATTTTTATTTTATGTCAATAACTAAAAAATGATAATCACAGATGTTACTCTGTAAATTGTGAATTAACTCACAGATGTAGCACGTAATGAGGTACATATGATAATAAAAAAAGAAGTACTGTACCAACAAATAAAATCCCTATATGATAGACAACTTATACGACGGAGTAAAATATAAGAAGTGTAAGAATATACAAACATTTTAAAACCAGAACGGTTTGAAAAATAAGAAAATAAATCACGTAATTGCTAATAACAAAAAGAACGGAAGGCACAGTACACTGATGCTGACAATATCCAGTTTCAAATGTTCTCATGTGGCCATAAAAATGTATTACGTCCAGGAATCCGAAAATTTTCAGCTCTAGCCTTGCCTTATTTCGCAGCGATTAACTTTCTTTTACAAGGGAAGGCTGATAAAACCCACACTGCGCAACAGTTGGCCAGTAGGCCTAACTCATGTAACATGTACGGAACGGAATGCTGTCGTGCCAACGTGTACTGCCTGGACGCGTTCAGAACCAGTTCTTACCATTTAGTATTCTCCATTTGGGGGTTTTGTGGGCACTGCTTATTTTTTCACAAGTAGGTGGAAAATTATCTCCACCGACTTGTTAAGGCGTTAACTCACTGTCAGCGCGTAAAATTAAAAAGAAAATTCTTACCGAAGTTTTACACCAAAACGTTTAACTTCGTGTTTGATAAATATACGAATTTATTCAGATTATCTTCGCTTGGAAAAGCGTACATAGTTACAGCGCTAAAAAATTATAAATTTCCTGGAAATTGTTTTTTATATATTTATATTCGAATGTTTAATTTGATACGTGAAATATTTAGGAAACAACCAAACACGTCACAGATGGGGTGATTTTACAAAGGTTTGATTCAAAAAGTGTGAAGAAACCGTGAATAGGCTACATGCAAGGATATCCGGTTTCCCCGCCCTTGCATTCCGACGCTGCTCCATACGCACCTCGCTTCACCATCTCATCGGTTTAACGAAAACATAATGATATAAATGTCTGTGCATGTTACGCTTTAAATAAAACGATTTTAGCATACAGTCCTCCAATTCATGCTACCGAAGTATGAATGTTAAAAGTCGCTCGATTCGCGGATACACAGTTTCCTTCGTCGCCTTTGTGGGCGTGGTCAGGGTTTTTACGGTGGAGTACCAGAAGAAAAAATTGGGTAAGGGGGGAGGAAGTTTGATTTCATTTCTAAATAGTCACAAAAAAGTAGAAATTTTTTGATCTGATCATTTTCCGTACTCATGTTGAGCAGTGGAAAGGTGCCAGAAATAAAAGAATACTGTTATTGAGAAATGGTATGATTATGCACTGAATGTCCTAGGACAATCTAATTAATAACCCGGTTGTCAGCAGTGTAGAACAACTATTTAAAATTGTTATTTTTTTTGTATCTGAAACATATGTCCAATCACATTTCGTATGGAATTTATATCACAATAATTTAAAGGAAAACGGTACGTATTTTGTTGTTATGGAAGTTATTTTCAAAGGCTTCAAGATATACATTTTTAAACCCCAAACTTTGGCGTCTTGTGTAAATTCTTGGTTTATAAAAAAAAATGTACGCGCGTTAGAAGTTATAATTCTTTGGCGTAACCAAAATAAAATTTAATACGCGCATAACCTCACATGCTGGTTGCTAAGTAACAGCATGTATTATCTGCTTGATTGCAATGTTCACTGTCGAATTTCGTTACACTGCGCGTGCGCAACTTCCGTTGCACACTAAACTTTTTACCCTCAACGCTCCAAAAGAAGTATAACTTGAAAAAATCGTTCTTGTGGCTGAAGAAATATTTCGATGTCGTATTGAGTGATGTTTGAATGTTTACTTTGGAAACTTGGGAACACTGCCTTTGAGCCCAACACAGGGTAGGTCACATGACTACGCCGGGGTCGCGATATTGCGCATGCGTGTGTGGGCGGCCACCATTACAGCGCGTGCGCATTTCCACCTATACTGTTTTTAATATATAGTGCATTCAGGGCTTCTTCTCACTTTTCGAATTAAACTTTTCAAAAATCACGCCATACATAACGTGTTCGGTTGTTTCCTAACTATGCCGTCAGAGGCCTAAAAGCGTGGTAGAACTGGGCCGACCGAGACCATACCATTTCATGTTGTAATAAAAAAAAATTAAGGTTTGATGCACGTCCGTATTCCTTTCCTAATGTTTTCTTTGCCGGAATGTTCATACCTAAAAATTACTGTGAAAACACCCGTTTGAGCCATTTTCTCTATCACAAGAACATGCTTTAGAGAGAAACGGAGGAACTGTTAAACGTTTGCAGACGCGTTACGTTTCTTAAATGTTATTCGTAAGCAGATCTCATCCAGACACGTTGGACGGTTTTTTAATAAAAACGTTTCCTGCTGGAGCTCTGCACGCCGTTCGGTGGCCTACCCAAGTGACCTGCCATCTTAACCGTAAACAGCCTATACCTGTGTGAGACGTCCCAGTTTCTCAAGACCGTCTGGAGCAAGGGGTTGCTCCCCCCTGGAGTTATCTCTGCCTCAGTATCCTCGCTCGGACTGAGAGAGAGAGAGAGAGAGAGAGAGAGAGAGAGAGAGNGAGAGAGAGAGAGAGAGAGAGAGAGAGAGAGAGAGAGTTGTGGACCCGACCGGCACGGCGAGACCTTGAACCCAACGGCAGATTTTTCGCGGCCACGGGGTCAGCGCTAGCAGTTCCCAAGGTCGCGGCCGGTAGAAAACCTTTATTTACTCCTGCGGTCGGCTCGCGCATCTGAAGACAGAGTAGGTGCTGACATAAGAGGAAACAGTCCCCGCCATCTTGGATTTTCACTGTTTTCACCAAAAGTTCCATTTAAGAATGTTTTTTTGTAATTTTTCGCACGACATTTCATAAATAATAGTTTCTTAAGCACTATCAAACTATTACATATCTACTAGCTTCATAAATTTTTCACTTCTGACCGCTGGCGAGAAATAAGTTAATTTTCCTTGCGGGCTGTTACATAAATAATACTAGCAAAAGTAGTCGAGCAATACATGTTTTAGAACATGTGCAAAGCAATGCCGAATGCCTTGTTGACGTCCAAAATAAAATACAAAATCTGTGATGCAAGTTACAGCGAAAAATACCGTAAATTCAAGATGGTGGGGATTTATCCCCTTTAAGACTGCCGTCTAGTGAGTGGTATATTTGTGTGTGAGGCAAATATAGATGAAGCGCTACTATCGATGCCGGCCGGCGGCGCGTGTACAGCGATATCGCCTCTACGCGCAAAGTTGTGAACTCGCGTGCAATGTCGTCGTACTGTTAGCGCCATAAGTCCTGGTGGCAATGTTGCCAATTCCATTTACGAAAATCCGCCGAATGTTCACATAAAATCTGCTAAATTCCCGCGAAGTATAAAAAATAATTAAAAAAATTAGACAAAATGGATTAAAAATAATGATTTGAAAAAGAAACGCCTTAAAAATTGTTAAATTTAAAGTAATAAGGCAGTTTTATCATAATAATACTGCATTTTAAATTTTTGACTCTATTTCAGTGACAAATTTAGATTTTTTAAAATCTTTTTATCTATTTCTGAAACAGTTTTATAAATTCCGCTTCCTGCTAGAATGAATATTTATCCGCAAGATGTTTTTAAATTCCGCCCAAATTACGCGGGAAGTCCGCTAAGTTGATAACACCCGGCGTGCCGGTTGATTTACGAGGATTGGGGTGTGTGTCCGGGAGGGGGAGGGGAGGTAGCTGCGCACGCAGCCTGCCGCAGCCCGACGCCCGCCCTGCTGAAAACATTAACATTAGTCTCCGTGTAATCAGTTGCGCTTTGGCCGAAGAGCGCCGAACCTTCTCGTAACAGTTCGCGCACGGCCGGGCCGTCACTAATGCCAGCTGCCTTCAGTCGGGCTGCCCCCTCCACCCAAGCGCTGACGTCTAGGGAGGCGACACGCCAGCACTTGCGGCGCATACGGCATATCTTCTTCTTAAAGTATTCAAGACATACGTTAATTTTTATTTTCAGATGTTGAAAAAGAATAAATGTTTTGGTCTGAGTAGTACTCGCAAATTCCTTACAATACCATGACATTTTGGATCTTATGGAAAAGGCTTCAGTAGATAAATTACATAAGCAAGAACAAATTATAAAATAGTTGGTGTGTCAGTAGTAGCCAATATCATTGCCCAGGGAAAGGCAATGCCTGCATTGGTACTGCCTTATGGACCTGTATAGCACCGACCATGATTTCTCTTGTTCTATAACGTGTCAGACGTGAACGAGTATACTCTGAGTAATATGTCGGGGTGTTAAATAATGCTTCATTGTTCCGGTACAATAGTGTGACATCCGTAGGCTGAAGATGAGATCGGCTGATTGTCGTCCGCAATACATATTCCCAACAGGACTCACGTATCTCCAGCGGAACTTTTAAAATCACGTTTTCAAACAGTGGCGTAGACATTATGACAACTTCTAGCTTTCCCAACAAACTGTAATTTTACATTTTAAATATTCGTGACTGGAATAAGACCCANCTTCTAGCTTTCCCAACAAACTGTAATTTTACATTTTAAATATTCGTGACTGGAATAAGACCCAGTTGCTTTAAAACTTGTTTAGGGATACTGTAATATATATTACAAAATACCCATTTCTGTAAATAGAGTGGTGGCCTTCATAGAAGAAACTGGCAGTTTCAGAGGGGAAAAAG